>JASANF010011229.1:0-52710 GCA_030248245.1 Trissonchulus sp. WLG1_4
AAACAGGGGTCACAGTGCTGTAACATTGCACAGTAGAAATTGTACATCTTATGCTGTAATTCAGTTGCATTAGTCATTGCTGAAGTTCAGAATGTATGCCAGACACACAATCTCATGTAAGTAAGACACGTAAGCATTTTAACAAGTTGCTAAGGTTTTACTAATGCCGCTCTTTTGACACTGACGTTTATTTTTGTGCAAGGTAGCTTTATTTTATGTGCTTTCTTAGTACATACCTTGCTTTCTGCCACCCTTATAATAATAATGTATTTGGGTGTGTGTTTTACCCTCTAATCTGATCAAAACCGTAACATCTTTCCAAATTGGTTATCGGGTCTATGAGAGCGGTAGCGGGCCAAAACTTTCGTGGCCTCATAATTTCACATAAACAATTAGTCCTTGGACTGGTTGCATTGAGTAGATATGGACCCTTGTCCCGGATCTGTATATTTTACACGTATTTCAGGTCAATTTTTCAAGATGCATGAAACAGTCATTTTGTGTCAGAAATGGTTTGTAGTGGTGTAGGATGATTTTTCTGCCACGTTTTTGTCATCAGGCCCACTTACAATGCTAAAATACGGCATTAAACCGTTAGGATTCAACAGAGTCAGGTCGGATATTACTTGATGCTCGTTGTGCTTTTGAAGATTTAGAACCGTTTAAAATGATTCAAAGTTATAAACAACTATATATACTTGGACAGAAAAAGTAATCGAAAAGCGATCCGCTCGCAAAAAATAAGCCCTGTTTCTTTAACCCGCGACCGTGTTTTTTTACCCACCACATGTGGGGTACAAAAATACGGTGGAAAACAGGTTTGGCTCGATCTGGTATGCGGTATGTTCGATTTTATAATAACCAATCGATAGCTTTTACCACAAGCTACATGCTGATATAAGTATCATTGCTCAACATCAAACGTGTCTAAAGTTATGAGCTTAGTTCTCTATGCGTGTTCCCCCCCCCGACTATACCAACCAGATCAAATATACAAGGTACAACTGCAAAACTCAACAAGCAGTTCTAGGAGAAAACTATATCAAAATCCTGAACGCAACAATGTAATAGAACTTTATGGAGTCACCAGAGAAATTTCTTTGAATTTTTACATCATTATTTTCATTTCGATGTAGCCTAAATTCTGTAATAATCTACAACACATTCCAATTTCGGAGAAACCAGAGAAATAGGAACAGGATAGTATAAATTGAACTTGAACTGACTAGAAAATAAAAAAAATAAGAATAGGAAAGTATAACTTGAACTGACTTTGAATCGGCTTCCATCCTCCTGCAAAAAGAAACAGTCCACAGCGCTGATCAGTCGTTTGTTTTCATCCAATATTTCGGTCTGAAAAACAGAATGGATCCGACGACTTAACTACATATTCTGAACAGTAGAACAGCACTACATGAGCCAAGTGGGGTTATTCGAGCCAATGCTACACTTGAAGCCATACATACATGCATGAGAGGGGGGATGGGGGGACCCCCCCAAAATCGAGGGGCCGGGGGGAGGAGGGTCCCCAAAATTTGGGCAAAATTTTTAAAAAATGCCACTTCTTTGCAAGATTTTGACTATTTTTGATCGACCAGGAGGGGGGAGGGTCCCCAAAATATGGCCGGATAGCCCCCCCCCCCCCCCCAAATTGTGACCCCGTTACATGTATGGTTGAAGCTCACGTCACCAGGTGTCTTTTTTCCAAACTTTTTGTCTGTTTTAGTTCTTTTTCACACATTTTAGCTTTTTCGGTCATTTCCATTATCAATGTTGAACTTTCTCCTGAAAGTTTATATGATAGACTGTAAAAATTAGAAAGCTAAAACGTAAAACCATGTCAATTTTGCAATGTCGAACTGTTTTCACTATTCAGAAAAGTCTTTGTAACTGAAAACACTCAGAGATTGCTACAAGTTTTATGGCAAAAAATGGCCTGAAATGATTAAACAACCTGCTGATATGAACGTTCGCAAAGATACTGTCAAATATATAGAGAAATATAAACTAAAAATTGTCAAATATCATTTCTCCGACTCCCATTTTCCCACATCTGTGTCTAAAAAGCTCTTGTGACTCCATGGCTGTATTTTAGCTGTTTGTGATTTTATATGAAGTTTAGCAAACAGTAAAATACAAAGGTGCACGAGTGCTCGATGCGTGTAGTGGTGGCGCTAAGTCACGTGATAATTTTTCATACGTCCGTTCCTCCATGAGAAGTTGATAATACATTATACACTAACGTATGCTTAATAACGAACATCCAGACGCAACATTAACTTGTGTCAGCTGCACTGGCGGTCCCAGACTTCGATTTTCCGGGGGGGGAGGTGTGCAGAGAAATTTTTTTCACTTTTTATAATAGCATGTTTGAGCTTTAAGGCATCTTGTTATACCCGCAGCCATATCAAGGGCAATGAGTTCTCGTGGCGACTGGTTGTAGTAAAAGCCAGTGGCGTACCTAGGAAAAATCTTTGAAATTTTTAAGCCGAAGGTCAACTGAGAACGTATATATACGACAAGTTTTTTCCGATAGGAAAATAAAACAAAAGATGGGATCATATATTATGTATGAAGGAGGGGATGGGGGGAACCCCCCCCCCCCAAAAAAAAATCGAGGGGCCGGAGGGGGAGGGTCTCCAAAATTCGGGTAAAAATAAGTAAAAATGGCACTTTTTTGAGAAAATTTTACAAAATTTCGCTAAATTCAGGATATTTTTGGTCGTTCAGGTGGGAAGGTTCCCAAATTTTGGCCGGAGTGCCCCCCCCCCCCCAAAACTTTGACCCCGTTACATGTATGAATGGGATCATCACATCAGACAGTATTGAGGATATTACACAACTAAATGCAGCATAATGTATATATACTCGTGTAGACGTGCAAATGCAGCCTAATGTACATATGTATACATGCATAGTCTTTGATTAAAGATAAGAACAAGAAACAGTGAGCCACATAGCCGCAGGGGACTTGGGGCGGCAGCCCCGCGGAAAAAAATCGAAAATTTTCTTTTTAGGCCGAATTTGGTCAATTGGACGTAACGAAAATTTTTTTCGGCCGGGCCATAAAAAACCAACCGGGGGACACTGGTGTAAAACTTCACGCGAAAAAAATTTGGGGGGCGGCGGCGCGTCCCCCCCCCCCCCTGGGACCACCCTTGGTCAGCTGACTGCTTTCGGAGCTTACTGGATGAATGTTAATCAACCATCCAGTTCTACTTCCAGTTTTCAGTCTATCGAAACCGAATTTTGAGTCAATTTCATCGTTGAATCGAGATCGAACCAAACCAACATCCACTGCTTCTTCGTTTCCTCCAATGCTGAAATACAAAAGAACCAAGTGAGAGGTCTAAACTGAACGATATGTAAGGTAGACGTGAAAGTCAGAATGACCAAAAGATCAAAATGGGATAAACTTCGGGACAGAAATCGTCATCTTAGCAGCAATAGGGATTTTTCTAAAAACGCGAATAGTGAAAACAAAATACTGATGAACAAAAAGTGCAAATTGAAACTTAATTTAAAAAAAACCCATAAGAAATTGTTAAACACTGGGCAAACGGTCTGAAGGAGTATCTATAATGTTGGACATACATACATACATACATACATACATACATAGTACATACATAATGTATAAATGAACATACACAGGCGTGGGGGGATTGCTTCCCCCAGCCAGACCCCGCTTTCACTGGAATTCTGATCCTATCGGCCAATCAAACAATGAGCTATTCTTAGCAATACTTGGGAATTCGCTTGAAGAAATTTTACAAAACACGAACTAATACGGCACCAGCGTAACTAACCCTTCATCCAGCGGTGGTTTCCAAGCATTATTAAGGGGCATATTTTGGCGCCCTGAAACAAAGAATTAAGCTAATCAAACTGCTATATCTAATCTAGGCAAGTTACCTCGGCTTAAAAGTTCAAAAACCGATGATTTTCAGATATATATCGCTGACTTTCAAATCCTAGAACCCCCATAATCTTCTTGCTCAAATATGATCAATTAATCAAGATTGACTGAAGTTTTAGTTTTGGTTCAGTACCCGGTATATATCTAGGCAGTTATATATTTTGGCAACTCGATGATTAAAATGATTCAGCCTATCCATTATCCAGCAATAAAGTTAAAAACATAGCTATTAAAAACACGTTAAAATTGTGGTAAAATTATTTTAATTTTATGTTGAATTTGAATCCATGCGAAATATGGGGTTAAATGCAATTGGGGGAGGAATAGTGGACCTATTTTTTTTAGTAGAGCACCTTGGGGGAAGCATTTTTGCTTCATGAAACCCTATTTCATTTTTTTTGGATTTTCTGAGATATGAACGCCCTGAAATTTGAACCCTCAATGAGGGATGTTTTCGTAATTTTTTTTCGGTAACGCGTGTTTTTGCCGTTCTAAACGTGTTTAAATGGAGTCGGACTATCCCCCCCCCCCCCAACTGCACTTGATCCGAAATATGGCCTACGGATTACGGAATTTTAACATAAAATTCACGTGTTTTTAACACTATTTAAAAAACATGTGAAAATATGTTAAATACATGTTAAAAACTTGTTAAATTATGTTAAAAACGTTAAAAGCATGTTAAACGAAAGTGCTAAAAACATGATAAAAGAAACGGAGTCACAACTCAAAGTGCCTTTGTTTTTGTAAACATGGCACTTTTTGTGAAAAATTGTAAACATTATTCTGACTCCATATTTAACACGTTTACAACGGAAAAAGCACGGGTTTCCAAAAAAAATGCTAAAAGTTCCCTCACTAAGGGTTCAGACTTCGGGGGTCCTATCTCAAAAAATCCAAAAAATGAAATAGGGGTTCTTGAAGCAAAAATGCATCCTTCAAGGTGCTCTACTCCAAAAAATAGGTCCACTATTTCCCCCCCCCCACACACAGGAAAACCGGTGATCTGAATTTTCTCTAAATCACCGTCTTACACTTCAGAGGTATTTCGGAGGTTATTAGGAGCTTTATATACATATTTCGTAGGGTTTCCGGACAGTTTAATTGGTTACTCGGATGTCTAAATTTTGTCCGAAAAATCTGTGAAACTATTCTCAAAAATTGAAATTTATTTGGGACAAAATTCAGACAAAATTCGACCGTTTTTAAGATGTCTTGTTTTTCTATAAAAAGCCTATAAAACTTATTAGACAGAAATGCGGTAAATTCAAGATGATTTTTAGACATCTTAATTTTGTTTTAAATTGTCTTAAATTTGTCTTAATTTCAAGGAATCATTTTTGGATGGTTTTCACAATAAATTAAGACATACTAAAATGTCCGAATTTTGTCTAAATTTTGTCTTAAATAAATTCCAATTTTTGAAAACTGTTTCACAGATTTTTCGTACAAAATTTATACATCCGAATTCTCAATAAAATTGTCCGAAAACGCTACGAAATATCTAGAAAAAGCTCCCAATAACCTCCGAATTACCTCCGAAGTGTAAGGCGATGTCTTAGAGAAAATTCGGATCACCGGTTTTCCTGTGCCAACTGCATTTAACCCGAATTTTCCCCCCAACCGAATCTACACTGGTGCTGTGTGCCAGTGGCGGATCCAGCCCCCTCCCCTTTGGGTCAATCTTCGGCAGGGGGGGGGGGAAATTATTTATGGCCATAAATCGCATCCAACCCCATCTTTTAATAAAATTATAAAACCCCCATCGTCAGCCCCCAATCTGATCTCTAGCCCCCAAAATAGATGTCGCCCCTTTTAATAAAAATCTAGAGTGAAATTCTTGGTGTTAAAACCCTTAGGGATGGAATAAGTCGGAAAAACGGCATTTTTTCGCCTAATGATCCGGAGTCCCCATGTATCCCCAAACATACGGGGGGTCAAAATTGAACGAATTAGGCTCTTTTGAATAGGCTAGGTTAGAAGTTTGTAGGATTTAAGTTTTAGCTGGAAATCAAACATTGTCCAAAAATTAAACTTTACATGAAATTTTTTGCACAAAATTGGATTTAGGCAAAAATACTTCATGAAATAAAAATCTGCTGCTACCATTGAAAGAGCAACTTCTAAGCTACTAAATGCTGAAAAAATTTTCTAAATCGGTTCAGGCTTGGAAAAGTTTTTCCGAAGCTACCAAAACCAGGCTGACTGAAGCGTTACAACCTGGGTTTTCTTTTCGCAAAAACGTTCGCAATTGCGAAAAAAAATTGCTGATTGCGAAAAATTTTCAAACCTTTTCGCAAAATTGCGAAAAAATTTTGACGCAGTGGAGGTGATCTCGTAAGGTCTATGCGCTGATTTTTGTGGTTTAGTCGGAAAACATTTCCGATACGTCCCCAATTGACCAAATTTGCCCTAAAAATTGAAAATTTCTCTGACTTTTGATTCCCCAAGCCCGGACTCGTGCCACTTTGTGACTTGATGTTTCTACTGACTGTAAATGGGACACATTTCCTTCCATGTCTTATCACACCGACTGCATGTAACACTAATAGACATAATTGAGTAACAATTCAAAATGTTAGCATTTTCAGGCCTAACTTGGTCCTTGGCCGTCGCCGGGTCGAATGAAATTTCTTTACGGCTGAGCATCGATTGTGGAAATTGTGAAAAATTACACAAAATTCTCAGAACGGCTCCATAAATTTTAATAAAAATGTCGAAATCGTTGCTTTTTGGCCAAAAATGGTGAAAACTATGTCAGTCTTAATCCTGTATAGGCACTAGGCAGAATAATGTTTTATTAACATTTAAATGTAAAGTCTACTGTGTTAAGTAACAAAAGTAAGTCTGCGAAAAAAAATTTGATTTTGCGAAAAAAATTTCAAGCTTTTCGCAAAATTGCGAAAATTTGCCAGCGAAAAAAAAACCCAGGTTACAACACAAGTGAGGTTCAGTACCAATTTCGGGCTATATCTGCAAAATTTTTTAAAATATGAAGCTAGTCGAGGTTTTTTAGTGCGGCAAAGTTATTTTTGATGCTTCTCAGCATGTTCTTTTTTCAAATTAAGCCTCAGGCTTAGGCTTAGGTTTAGTGCTTAGGCCTAGCGCTTAGACTCAGAGCTCAGGCTTAGTGCTTAGGCTGAGGCTTAGTGCTCAGGCTTAGACTCAGTTGTGTGTGGGTGCGCAAAAAATTAGTCTTAGCTCCTTGCATCGAATAAAAGGACATTTGCTACTGTGGAATAATAAATAAAGCTGAACTTTAAACCCGGAATCGCCCGTCAGCGTGAGCTTTGCTCTGAGCATTAGGGAAGTTTTGAATTAGAAATTGAGGCATTAGAATTTATTATAACGCCCTATTTATGCGTTAAATGGGATATTTTTTGGGAAAATGTTGTCGGGAAAATGTTTAATAGCCATCTGTTGGCAAAAAATTTAAAATTTTGAATTTTGAATTCATTTCAAGTATGTATATATATAGCAGGCAGGGAAAAAAACCCACCCCAGTTCCGGAACTTGGGTACGTGGTACAGGTCTGAAAATTTGCCAGCATATAGTACAGTCCCTGTAGGCAAACGTATATAAGCGGTATCCAAAAGGGGTCTCGCTGGTATTTTTTATGAGTCAAAAATTGGACCCCACCCCCATTTTTGACCCGACATGGCTCCAAGGGAGGTGAATTTTGGAGTCTCATTTCTCAGCACTAAGAGATGCGAGCTCAAATGTAAAAACACTTTTACCGAAGACTACCCTTCCTCTATTCATGACCGCAGTGGCAGGTCCCTCCTTCTTTCGTACGCTTCCCGCCAAAAAAACGGTAAGAGATAGCGAAATGAAACCGGTCCCAGCGTTTAGAGCAAGGTTAGGCCTACGACAGATTTTTTGGTTTCCCGCGAAAACGTATAGTCTATGAGCTACATGACGAAATATGAAAATACGGGTTTTTTTCCCCGCCTGCTATAAGTTCGTTTCGCCCATTTCGCCTATTTTATAATTGAAAAAATCAACATTTTTTGGCCAGAATACGCAATGTATCAAATAAAGCCGAATAAAATATATTATTATTATGTGTTATAATATATGCTCATAAAATTTCAGACTGATATAATGAGCGAGCTGGTCTTATTTTGCGAAAGTTAGCCCCAATACGACGAAAAATTAAGTTAATTAAAATTATTATTAATCAAAAATGAACTCAGCGCATGCGAAAACCTATAACAAGGTGTTTTTATGCTGAAAAAACATGTGTTTCAATTTTCCAAACCATGCCGAAGATACATCCCTATTTGGGTCCCCCCCCTTTGGCAAAGAGGGCCCTCTCAAAAATTTTCCGATACGTTCCCAATTCATCAAATTTAGCCCAAATATCAAAACAATTTCCTGGGGGCTGTCGCCCCCCAGAACAAATTCGGCCAAACAACAATCAAAATTTTCTCCAATATTTTTTTCTGGGGGCTACCGCCCCCAGGCCCCTACTACTCTTGGAAATTTTTTTTGCGTTAGGATTGACAAAAAATTTGCGTTAGGACTGAAAAAATTACAACCCCTGCACAAAAACAGCTGCTTAGAAACCTTTTATTTAGTGCACATTTTTAGCTCTGGCTTCTGGGAGCGACCCAACGTGAACCTCCGCAATCACTTTAGTATCCTGCAAAAGTTCCAAAAATTACGTTTTCAAGGCACATTTTATTTCAAAATTAATAAAAGCACTAGCATTTGGGGTTTCTCGTTTCTCGACAAGTGTAGCTTAAATTTACATATTCAATGCAAAATGTATTTCAATTCAAAAATCTAAAAAAGCTCTAGCTTCTGCGGGCTGCCACCCCCAGACACCCGCAACCGCGAAAATTCCAGTAACTTTCAGTATTTCAGCACTCTGAATGGCCTCAAAAATTTTTTACATGACATTGATCGTTCGCTACGCCCCAACCCCCATTGAAAATTTCTGGATCCGCGCCAGTGGCGTATCCAGGATTTCGCAAAGGGGGGGGGCTGCACCTTGAGCTGGGGCCGCTGCAAATTTTGAATCTACGCAAACCTACATATATACATATTTATATGTACATGAGGTCGAAATTATATGAAATGGAACGCAGCGTTGCGGGGGTCTGGGAGCTGATTTTTAGAATTGTGAAATAAAAGTTGCATTTAAAAAGCAATCCTAAGCAACATGCCGCAAAATCATAGTGGTTGCAGGGGTCTGGGGGCGGTAGCGCCCAGAAGCTGGAGATTTTTTAGAGTTTTGAAATAAAATTTGCATTGAAAAAGCAACCCTAAGCAACACTTGCCGTGAAATCATAGTGGTTGCAGGGGTCTGGGGGCGGCAGCCCCCAGAAGCAGCCCCCAGAAGCTGGAGATTTTTTAGAATTTTGAAATAAAATTTGCATTGCAAAAGCAATCCTAAGCAACAATTGCCGTGAAATCATAGTGGTTGCAGCAGGGGTCTGGGGGCGGCAGCCCCCAGAAACTGGAGCTTTTTTAGAATTTCTGTAATAAAATTTGCATTGAAAAAGTAATACTAAGCAACGGCGCAACTGAGGCGGGGGGGAGAAATTCAAACTGACATTTTTTTCACCGTGAAAACACATTTTTATAGGTTTTCGCATGCGCTGAGTTCATTTTTTGCACTTTACAAGCGAAAAAACGTTGATTTATACCTTTTCGAAAAAACTCAATTTTTGTCGAAAATCATCGTTTTTCGACATAATACAGCTAATCTTCGAAAGTTATGACCAATATATACAGTCGTAATATCAACCTGAAGTTTGATCATCATAAAGTAGCACATAATAATATATTTAATACAGCTTTGTTAGCAACATATTTAGCTCATTTATACTAAAAATCGTAATTTTGTCAACTGAAAAAGAGAGGAGAAATATACATAATTAAATTAAGCTTGCATATCAAGGCCCGTATTCACATACTAACACTAACACTTAAAGTTAGTGTAAACCCTAACTTTAAGTGCTTCGTAGCACTAAAATTAGCGCTACGAAGCACCTCGGGGCCGCAGCCCCCAGAAGCTCGAGCTTTTTTAGAAATTTGAAATAAATTTTGCACTGAAAAAGGAAATCTAAGCAGCACTTGTGTGGGGGCGGCTGACCCCACACGCCCTTTTTTAGTTTTTGGTCTGGTTTTTGGTTTTTAGTGAACTTCGTCGCATTGCGACTTGCACTTTTAGTCTTTGCTGCATTCCATTCCGTCAGACAAAAAGTGCGCAGCCCCTGCTCCACCGGTGTAGGATTAGGATGATGCGATGAAGGATTGATCCACGCCATAATAAAAGTATTTTTGAGCAGCCGAAAAATGCCAAAAAAAATGCGGACAACCAATATTTGGGGATTTTTTGGAATTTGAAGGTAGAATTTGTCAACTGAAGACGTATCAGGAAAACTTTTGTCAGCTTTTTATCAAATTTTCGTAAAGGGGGGGCTGCTACCCTCTAAGGGGGGTGCTCAAACCGCAAAGGCTGCAGCACACCCAGACCCAGTCCCCCCCCTAAATACGCCACTGATCCGCGCCTGCTGTGTGCGTACGTGATGTCAAAAATAGGGTTAAATGCAGTTGGGGGGGGAAAAATAGTGGACCTATTTTTTTGAGTAGAGCACCTTGGGGGAAGCATTTTTGCTTCAAGAACCCCTATTTCATTTTTTGGATTTTCTGAGATACCACCCCCCGAAATCTGAACCCTCAGTGTAGGGACGTTTTCGCAATTTTTTTTCGAAGCTCTTGTTTTTTCCATTCTAATCGTGTCTAAATGGTGTCAGATTATTGGTTACTATTTTTTAGAATCAAAACAAAGGCTCTTTGACCGCGTTCCTGCCGAAAAATTGGCCAAATTCGCCAGAAACGTCCAATTTTTGACCAAATTCAAACTTGGCCTTAATTTAGGCTTGGGCTTAGGCTTAGGCTTAGGGCTTAGGCTTAGTATGGGGCTTAGGCTTAGGCTTAGTATCAGGCTTAGGCTTAGGCTTAGGTTCAGGCTTAGGCTTAGGCTCAGGCTTAGGCAATAAAAAATCAAAATTTTCAGAAAAAATCCTGCCAGCTTAGCCTAGAGAATCCTGCCAACTAAGCCTAGACGATGCCTTAAAACATCATAACGCACTCAAAACTATCCAAAAACAAAGATTATAGCCATTTTTGGCTTCGAACTTTGGCCTACGCTCACTTCCAAAAACACTGAAAATGCAATTTTCAAGGGGTCATAGCTCAGAAAATCCAAATTTGTGGATAGGGGTTCTATTACAAAAAATGCTTCCCTCAAGGTGCTCTACTCCAAAAAATAGGTCCACTATTTTTCCCCCCCCAACTGCACTTGATCCCAAAAATACTCAAATTTAGCCTTTGTTTAGGATTAGACGCAGGCTTAGTCCTACGGTTATTATCGGGCTTAGTTTGGGCTTAGGCGGAGGTTTAGACTTAGTTTTATAATTTTGAAATTTACATTTTTATGCGATAAGCCTTGCAGAAAGGCGAAAAACTGCTTCCAGCAACGTCGCGGACAAAGCCATACAGTAGCTAACAGAAGACGATATTTTGTTCTATTCACATTGGGCAAAATTCACATAGGTGTTATTCTCATACTAAGGCTAAGCGTTGGTCAAGTGTTAACGCTTATTTCGTACTAAAGGCCGATTCACACGCTGCGATTTTACTGCGATTTTGCCGCAGCGTTTTTGTCGCTGCGGCAAAACGCAGCTTGCCGCACGCAAAACGCAATGTCTGAACAGACGCAGCGTTTTTAGTGCGGAATGCCTGCGTCTTGATTTTGCCGCAGCGTTTTAAACGCCAGACTGTTATTCGACCTGCGATTTCATTGCGTTTTGATGCTGCGGACGTGTTGGCATAAACAAATTTCGCGGACCAATTTGTCATTTTTTGGAAACAGTAAAGACGCAGCAAACTGACCTGCGAGACGCACTAAGGCCGCAAAGCTTGTTCAGACGGTGCGTTTCGCTTGCGACACCCTGCGGCTTGCGTTTTGCGTCAAAATCGCAGCGGCAAAAACGCACCGTGTGAATCGGCCTTAACAGTAACTCACAAAATAAGCGCTTTAGGTGGAATTAACATTGGCCCGTATTCACATACTAACACTAACGCTTAAACTTAGTGTTTACACTTAGTGTTAGCGCTTATAAGCGCTAAGTGTTATTCACAAACGTTAACTTCTAACATGCTAAACATGCTTAAGCGCTTAGCGCTTAGCAAACGCTTAGCGTTAGTATGTGAATAACACTTAGTATGTGAATACGGGCCATTATCGACAGTTCTGCAGGAGTGACTTTAATTTTCAATCACGAATAATAGTGCGCATATTAATTTAGAAACCTATAAACTATTGCAGCGTGGGTACGTATATATATATACGTATCTACGTACGCATGAAAGTTGTCTGCTGCTGATGATGAGTGATGCTGCACAACTTTCACGCGGCTACAGCTCATTTGCATATTGTACTGATCTAATTTGCATACGAGTTTTACACTGTATAAACGCACACACGCATAGTTAATCGGTCTACTTGTCTGTGTTTAACTGCCCTGCTCAGCCCAGCCCCCAGTAAACTCAGCCCCTTTGCCTCGCCTTGCCTTCCTTGCCTCCTCATCAAGTATCAATCAACCACGCTACATTTTGTGGCAGCGGTAAGTCAACCATTCCCTTGTTTTTATGCTAATCGACCATTCGCCTCCTAGGGATAGCCGGGGTAGATTCGTGAAACGGGAGATTAGGTCCGAGTCCGAAGCAAAGTCAAGGCTTGCGCGAGCATTGCTGAGGACACCCAAATTTTCGTCGATACTTCTACTGACCCCGTTTTCTCTGACTCCAAACCCGGGATGGCATTTCAGATGGACGGGAAAGTGCCCAGGAGTTCTACCTGGCCTTAGAGGGGATAATCCCAAAAGCATACCCTGAGGAGACCCCGACGGAACATTTGAGTGTCCGTAGACAGCATTTCATGAGACAGGCTGGGGAACACTTGAAAAAAACTGGTCATCGCAAACCCATTAACAGCGCGCGACGCGCTAACCATGGCAATTCAAATTGAGACTAGGGTTGGGAAGTTTCCGGAAATTTTATTTTTTCGGAAATTTCCAGAAATTTCCGGAAACGTTTCTCAAAAATTCGAAAATTAAAAATCCATCGTTTTTTCCAAAATTGACAGACCTTACTGAGCTATGGTTGACCGTAATAGTTCATATGGTCGCTAATTTTTGTTGATTCAACAGCTTACATATAAAATAATTTTTTTAAACTCAAGAGACAACCAAAATTTTGTTAAGTAGACATGCAAAACTTCGCAGTCAATTTTTGCCTCTTTGCACTTAGTTATAGTTAATGAGAATACACCGCGCACAATCGTGAGTCGTGAGTCGATAAAGCCGTCTAGCTACTCGTCACATGATCTTTACTCGAACGTTCTTTTCCGTGAACAAAGCTGATGTTCACTGCAACAAATTCAACCGTGTTCTTTTTGTGTTGCTGAGTCCAAAAGTTAAGTATGAATTTGGCTTAAAATAAAGCGTACTAGAACTCGACACTTAGTTAGCGATGTTTCCATAAGGAAATTTCGCAAGCCATGGCGGGCCGAGCCGCGTCACGGGCCAAGTCTAAAAAATGCCAATTTTTTCCAACTAAACAAATAAGGTAAAATTAAAAAAAATTGACTACAAGCTAATTCACGCACGTAAACACTCTGAATATGACCATACGGCAGAAAAATTACATGCAAACCAAATAGCGTTAGTTTATATACACAGGAGTGCACCAACAAAGAATAGCTCAATAATAGGAGTAGCTCGAGAATAGCTCAGGAATAAAATAAATTTTCATTGCACCAACATTTAAACATTTAAGCTCGAAAATAGTTATTCTCAAAGTTGATGAATAGCTCAACAATAGTTTAGGAATAGCTCAAGAATAGCTGAAAAATAGTTAACATTATTACACAAACCAAAACTAGAGAATAGCTTATTCTCCAGCTCTTCTTCTGTAATGTGCAAATTGTTCTTGATATACCAGGAATAGCTGAAGAATAACCTAATAAACAAAAAATTACCAATTTCCAAATTTTTAACTTATTTATGCTATTGGGTTATAGATATAATTGGAGCATAAAAATAATCGAACAAAAAAATTAGAAAATGATCACTTTTGGGTTTTGTTCGTCAATAGGTTACTTATTTGTGTCAAGTCGACGCGCTTTTGGTGAGCGGACCAGAAACAATGCTGCTCTTATAACGAATCTGTTGGCGGGGCTTATTCCAGCTTAGTCTCGCGCTCAATTGGCTGTCTGCTAGGCTGTGATTGGATAAGAATGATGCAACCACATTTTTATTGGACAGCTGGAGAATATGTTATTCTCTAGTTATTTTGTGAATAGTTAGTCTCGAGCTATTCTCTAACGGTACAGGGGAAAAGTTGGAGAATGAAACCTCGAGCAGGAATATTTACAATTTCTGATTGAATATAGCAAACGCTGTTTGTCAGGCGGGGTCAAAATAGAATGATGGGCATCAAAGTAATTTTTGAAATCAGCAAAAAATTGAAAAAACAAGGCTTCCCACTGTATCTAAGACTCATTGCTGCTCAGCAATACTTACGAAACCAATAATGCAAATGTTTCCAACCAGCGCGGAAACTTTCCAATAAGGAAAAGTACCTCTGGTAATTTCTGGAAATTTCCGGAAATTTTTGGAAATTTCCGAAAATTTTCCGGCCACTCACAACCCTAATTGAGACCCATTGTTTTTCAACATTAAGGGTTCGGTAGCAGCCTTCGAGTATGCAGATAGGGAGAAAGAGTACGGTAGTTCCACCGGAACATCATTCACAACAGATGGAGGAAATTATGGTCGAATTAACAGTCTTGCCGTGTCTAAAACGGCTATGGCCTCTAACAGTGCAGAATTGCAAGATCTAGAGGCACGGTTTGAGCGGCTCAAAAATGCGTTTTTGAGCATCTCTGAGAAATTGGATAGCGTACTTAAGGGGGTAGTGTCGCGAAAGCAGTTTTGCTCATAGGTTGTGAAAATAGAACTTTTTGTTTTGAAATAGTACGTTCAATGAGAAGCTAGACCAACGCTGTCTGGTGTCAAACAATTACTGCCAGACACCATACTACCAATATTGACAAATAGTTTGGACCAATCGCCATTAGTAAGCCAGACATCACACAATAGGTACATAAAAGTTCGAAAAATCAAGCCAGATATCAGATTGGCCAGCTTGTGAAGTACACATACTGTGTGGACGCACAATTTTTTGCGACGAATAAGAAAAAAGAAAATGGAAGCTTCGTTTTCCTTTTGATTTGAAAATAAGCGTCTAGATTTTTCACAATTTATCATTATTGCTGTTACTATTTTACAGTTTACGTACACCTTCACAGTTCAAACTAGTATTACTCCACAGCCGCTACAGTAATTTGCACTAAATTTTGTGTGCATAAACTACAACATATGTGCTATCAGTCTGAGTAAAAAAACTAGGTAAACAGAAATATTAATAAATATGACGAAAATATGGAATGTGAATAGGTTTTCAAAACGTCATTTTTCCGACTTTGCGACATCATTGCAAACTATATGCTTCCTCATTTTTGCTGAAACTTGGCAAAAATATTTGCCTTAGATAGATTTTCAAAATATAGACAGAACAATTTCAAACAGTTCACTGAACAAGCTTTACAGTCGCGCAAAATCGACTGCTTTCGCGACACTACCCCCTTAAGCCACGTTCTCAGTTTACTGGTAGACCGGTGTTTTTTGGTTGTGAGCAGTAAACCACAAGTGATGAATGCGTTTACTGCTGAAAGTAGGACAAGTTTCCCAGAACGCAAGAAAGGGCCTAAAGCTAGTTGAGATCCTACGAACGAACACAGATCGGAACAGTAGCAGGCCACTGAGCCTTGCAACAGAAATAACTAGAGACAACAAGCGGTGTGGAGAAATAAGACTGATCTGTACAAGTCTGAGAGTGAAACCCAAGAAGCCAAGAAAGTATATCGAGGTTTTTCTTTTAAGTTGATTTTTGTAATTTGAGTTGTTTTTTGTTTTTTCGTTTAGTTTAGTTGATTAGACTAAATTAGCTAACAGTGGAGTTAATTGAATCAAAATTAATAAAGATTATTATTAAAGATATTATTATTGATTAAATTAATAATTTTAAGACTGTTTCTTTGACTTTTGAGTCTTGGTTTGTGTTGCATGTAGTCTAAGTCCGTCCGCTGTTGCTTCGAGTCTAGGTCTTCGTGGCCTGTAGCCCAAGTTTATGTTTGTCGACTGTTTCTTTGACTTTTGAGTCTTGGTTTGTGTTGCATGTAGTCTAAGTCCGTCCGCTGTTGCTTCGAGTCTAGGTCTGCGTGGCCTGTAGTCCAAGTTTATGTTTGTCGACTGTTTCTTTGACTTTTGAGTCTTGGTTTGTGTTGCATGTAGTCTATGCAAGTCCGTCCGCTGTTGCTTCGAGTCTAGGTCTGTGTGGCCTGTAGTCCAAGCTTATGTTTGTCGACTGTTTCTTTGACTTTTGAGTCTTAGTTTGTGTTTCATGTAGTCTAAGTCCGTCCGCTGTTGCTTCGAGTCTAGGTCTGCGTGGCCTGTAGTCCAAGTCTGGGTTTGTCCGCTGTTGCTTTGAGTTTTGAATCTTGGTTTGTGTTCCCTTACCTAGTTTGAGTCTAGTGGACTTCCAATGTCCAAGTCCGTCCGCTGTTGCTTTGAATCTATGTTTGTGCTGCCTGTAATCTAAGTCCGTTCGCTGTAGCTTCGAGTCTAGGTTTGCGTTGCCTGTAGTCCAAGTTTATGTTTGTCGACTGTTTCTTTGACTTTTGAGTTTTGGTTTGTGTAGCCTTACCTGTAGTCTAAGTCCGTCGCCGTCCCTTGTTGCCTTGAGTCTAGTTTTGTGTTGCCTGTAGTCTAAGTTCGTCCACTGTTGCTTTGGGTTTAGGTATGCGTTGTCTGTACTGTAGCACAAGTTTGTGTTTGTCCGCTGTTGCTTCGAGTCTAGGTTTACGCTGACTGTAGCACAAGTTTGTGTTTGTCCGCCGTTGCTTACAGTCTTGGTTTGTGCTGCTTGTAGTCCAAGTCCGTAGTTTACGTGGGTTTGTACTTTGTGTTGCCTGTGGTCTAAGTCCGTCTGCTGTTCCTTTGAGAATGAGTTTTCTCAGTTGGCTCACTGGTGCTTTAGGTGTAGATTAGTGTTCCTTGTAGATTAAGTTCGTTCGCTGGTACTCTGAGTATAGGTTTGTGTTTGTGTTGCTTGTAGTCTCAGTAGTTTTGTTGTAGCTGTTGCTTTGAGTATAGGTTAGTGTTTCCTAAATTTTAAGAGGTCTGTCTACTGCTGATTTGGTTTGAAACTTGTCTCTGTTAGTGTTGCTTTTAGTCTAAGTGCGTCCGATGTTACTTTGAGTCTTACTAACAGTAAAACAGTATTTTGCTGAGAAAACACCGTGGACCCGAAGACGGACCCAATGAACAGATTTTAACTCATTTCTCTACACAAACTTATGTCATTTTGCTGTCATGTCAGTAAAACTACAGAGAAATTTTCGTCCGCGAAATTTCCTCCACTTGCACTTACTTGCACTTAATACGAACGCTCGATGTTTCCATCAGCAGTTACACTACAAATGGAAATCACTACAAATACCCCAGAAACTTTCTCCCCAGAAAAATTTGTCTGGGCACAGGGCGTCATACAAATTTCCCCCATTGTCAAATGAGAGTAAAATATCACAGACTACCTACAGTTTTAACACTATTACGCTATTTATATACAAGTCCATCATGTGATTTCGTTACGAAAAGGATAGATTTTGATTATGAAGAGTACAGCAAGTAGTCGCAGAAGTCATGCCACTAAAAGGACTAAATGGCGCAACTATTTTTTGTCAGACTTTAGTAATTCCATAGTCCGGCCCGACCTAGGCCCCAAGATGCTACAGAGCTGCTGGTATCATAAACTATCTATTGCATGGTGAATCAATCAATTGCCCTGAAAAGGGGATTTGGGGTACTGACTGCTTGGCATTGGCACTGGCACCTGCTGATTTTGGCGGTCTGCTTGTTCTGGCGTTGTCCTGTCCCCGCCAATCTGCTTTCATCCAAGCGTGTAGGAGTGCTTGGTGCGCGTTGACATCGTGAGTAACGACCGGCTGCCTGCTGCACAATCCACACTGAACTGAATGAGAACTGAACTTTCCTGCCAGACGAACACTAAAGGCCGGTTCATACTCGTCCTTGTCCTTGTCCTTATCCTTTTGTCCCTAAGCAATTTCAGAAAAACTACCTGGCCAAATTAGTTGATGTTTAGCGTGAAGACAGTCTTGGTCACATCTCAATCGTCTGCAAAAAATTAGCCGAAACGCTTTTGTAAATTCTTCACAGCAGCGGATCGAAATTTGTCCTTGTCCCTGTCCTTACGTAGTGAAGGACAAGTATGAACCGGGCTTAATTTGCATATTAGTGATTCCTGTCTGCTCACTACACAGTCAAAAACAGCAGAAGCGATAAGGCCCGCCCATGACTGAAAAATGATTGGTTAGCGAGTTTTTCTCATTTGCATATCAATTATCATTGGCCACGGGCATCATTATATGTCAATTTTCTGACTGAAAATTTCTGAAACAGGGGGGGCACACAAGTACGAAATCAAGAAATTCGTAAACAACAACTATTTAGTCAACTTTTTTTGTGAAAAATATATTGCTTGCTTTTGTTTACTTTTAGGTTTTTAGGTTGGCTGTCGACAGCGACCCATTCAGCAGTTTTTTGTGTTAAATTTTACTTTAGATTGGAACGGCACCCCCCATGTCGGAAAAATAGAGCAGGTCGTTTGGGGGCTAGGATTACACACAAATCATAGGCCAGCCTGGAACACAATTACGTATTTCTGTTATCGGAGCAAAAACCGATAACAAAGGTTCCTTCTCTAGAAGGAACAAAAAGTTAGTGGTCTAACTTTAACTTTACCTAAAACTAGGCCGTTTGCCTAACTTTAACTTTAACTGCAATACAAATGGGTTGACTTTTTTGCCCTGAGTCCTATCCTGTTTTTACTCACCCCTATGTACCTACCTATGTACATATGTACCTATTGTTTATTGCGACGCCAGCAGTCAACTTTGTGTGCATCTGATAGTGCGAATTTTGTAGTTTAAGGCCTTATTAGTTTAGTAGTTATTAGTTAGTTAGCCTTAGTTTCATCCTTCGTGCTTTAGTGCTTTAGTGCTTTGCACTACAGTGCTAAAGCACTTGTGCTTTTGGACCGGTTTTGTGCTTTTGTGTCTAAGGACAAAATTTGTGCTTTGCTTTCGCCTTGTGCTTTCTGGTAGCTCTCTGGTCTGCAAATCTAGAGATGGGTGGTTCGCTCGCACCTTCTCTGGGCTGATGCTGTCTAGTAAAGAATCCCCCTCTGTTTCTTGACGTTTAGGAACCGTTTAGTAGTAGGAATAGGAACCAAGAAATCGTTTGATAATCGTGCAACGTTTAGTAACCGTGTAACCATTTACAAACCGTATAACCGTTTAGTAGAACCGTGTAACCGTTTAGTAACCGTGTCACCGTTTACACGGTCACTAACATGTAACCGTGTAACCGATTAAACGGTTAGTATCCGTGTAAACGGTTACACGGATAATTAGCGTGTACACGCGGATAATAGCAGTAACCGTTAGTTAGCGTGTTCACGCGGCGGTTACTAGCCTTCGAAACTAACCGTGTAACGGATAGTGATTTTGTAACCGTGCCCAGGGCCTTGTTGCATAAAACTATCAGTCTAACACTGTTAGACTGTTAAACTGTTAGACTGATAACTAACAGTGTTAAAATTTTCGTTGCATAAAACCACTGTTAGTTATTAGTGAATTCTAACAGTCTAATACGACTTCTAACAGTCCATTTATCAGTGAAACTAACAGTCCACATTTGGCTTTCGCACAAACAGACTATTTTGTAGACGTAAAATGGAACGTTAACTTTGTTTTTAAGGCCATGTTCTTGAAGAAAAGTTGCTCAGAATACAAATGGCAATCATTTGATACAAAATTTCGCCAACTACAAATTTGAAAAAAATGAAAGCTTTTCAAAGCACGCGTGAATATTGTTGGGCATTTTTTCTTAAAAAAACATCCCATCTTTAACTTCCAATTTTATTTGTCTTCAAATTCACAGTAAGAGAATCTGCTAAAAAACCTTTCTATTGACGGTTTTTCAGGTTTTACAGAACCTTATTTATTCTAACAGTGACTGGTCGACTGTTAGACTAATAGCAGAATTTTAACAGTGTGGAACTAACACTGTTAGCTTTTATGCAACTAACAGTGTTAGTAACAGTGTTACTAACACTGTTAGTTATCAGCTAACAGTCCACTATCACTGTTAGTTTTATGCAACAAAAACCACTGTTACACTGTTAGACTGATAGACTGTTAGGCTGTTAGAACTTTTATGCAACAGGCCCCAGCCCTAGTCCTAACTACTAAGCACCTCGAACGAAAGGACACGTTTTCGTGCATCAGCACTAAAGCACAACGAAGTATGAACCGAGAAAGCACAAGTGCTAGAGCACTATGTGGTGTGCTAAAGCACTAAAGCACGAAGTATGAACCGCGGAAGCACTTAAGCACACGGAAAAGCACCAAAATTGCTTTGGGATAGCTAGACGGATGATTTCTAATTTCTATGCCACATTTTTATTTCTATGTCATTTTACAATTTCTATGTAAAGGGGGATGATTTATTAGGGGGTATTTATTAGTGAGTGTTCCACTGGTGACATTTATGTTTGAGGTATTTTATCCGGGGGATGATTTGCCCCGGGGTACTTCATCCCCCCCCGGATGATTTTCTACGGGGGATGATTTACCGCGTGACAGCGGCTCGTTAGTCTAGTGGATTGATTCTCGCTCAGAGTGCGATAGATCCTGGGTTCGATTCCCGGACTTTTCGCACTTTTTATTTTTATTGCAAAATGAAACTTAAATTACCTCGGCTTAGAGTCGTGTATATTAAAATTTAATTGTAAAATAAAGTTACTAAAATAATTTTACTCACAACTCAGCCGTCAATCTGTTCACGACGGTAAAATAAACTTCCGTTTCCTGTTAAATATTGACGCTCCGACGTCATGACATCATATTTTGATGAAAATTCAAATCTTGGAGGAACATTTGGAAATTTGAGGAAATCACATCGCTAGGTCGCATACGGCCTACTCAGCAGTAACTCCTAACAGAGAAGAAAGATCAGAACGTCAGAGTGGTGATAAAATAATTTACTTAATTCAACATTCATGTTTATAGGTAGTACCTATGTAAATTAAACCCTTGCAAAGTTTGAGACAAAGCTTAAAACTTTCGTTTAATAATCTAACGTTTACCGAGCGTGAGATTCTACAAAATGGTTCAAGTTCACAACAAAATTTACAGACACTACACAACAATAAATAAATACAGTTAAAGTTTTACACAGTTACTGTTACATATTGAGTACATCATACAGTCCCTGATACATACGATTGCAAAAACGACCAGTTACAGAGTGCGGGTCAATTAAAACTGCAAGACTGTAGCAGCAATAGTAGGGAGTACGAGAAAAGGCACAGTCAACCGGAAAAATGACACACTGCCGTAGTATATTTACATAAAGCATGGCATGTTCTTGTGGTATCTGTTATTTTCAACCGTACGACTTGAGTAGGAATACACCACAGTGCCTAATGGATGCAAAACTGACAAACAGCTAACCATGAACGTGGGGTCAGAGGGTAGATGAAAACATGCACTTCTCAACCGACACTGAGACTGAGTAGCAGACAATGCACCAAAGTGAAAGGCGAAATCGTGTGCTGCCACGCGGTTGGTGCTGGCGGTACTAGGAAAAGGGGAGGGGTGGCTGGTTAGCTGAGATCTGACAGGCAGCAGTTTGTACCCGACAAAAGGATACTATAGGAAGAAAGGGACAGTTACACTTCCGTTTCGTTAATGGCTGCGAAGTTTCAATGAAACTAATGGAGAAACTTTCTGGATAAAAACAGTCAATTTTTTGAATGTACCTACTAGAGTACAATGCGCTACGCTGAGAATTTCTACAGCGTACGGTAATAGAAAACTTAATCAAGTGGGTCAAAAGCACGTGGGATGTCTCAGTCTTGAAATGTACTCATTACGTAGTGATTAATTACACTGAAACGTCTTGACTGGGGCGCCTGGAATTTTGTCGACATTGTATACGCAGCTTAAAATTACATAATAATCACAGCCGAAAATGCATTAAAACAGCAAAAAACCTAAATTAATATAACAACACATACACACATAGTCATTTTTACAACACGTCTTGGCATTTATCGATTTTAAAGTACGGGGGGCGTGCGGGGGGGGCGAGCTGGGGGCTGAGATGGCAGTGACAAAAAAACTAACTGCACTTAATTCAAATTTCACGATTTTTTGGCAAAGTGGAGGGTCAGTTTACATCTAATTCATTCCAGAATGTTTAGCAACATTGGGTTAACAATTTCACAGTTAAAAACTTTTACCATAAAGTAGAAAGCAATGCATTATTACACAAAAAACCGAAACATGGAATTTACGAAAAATTAAACAGCTTGTTTTCTATACAAAGCTGATCAGCGATCATCTAGACGATTAACTTTTAATCTACTCAACATCAAACTCAGCATATTCACAACTTATTCAAGAAAACCTATGGCTATATTCAAATAGATACCTTTATTACGCTCAGCTCTATCAAACACCAAAATGCCACATTACCCCACTCTTGTGATTACGCAAACATACTGCGGAAGCATTTAGTTAGGCAATATATACAACTGACCAACGTACATGCGCAATTGCAATACGACGGTGTCAACAGGAAGAGTGAGACCTACGATGCACCGACAAAGCGTCAGAGGCGTGGACCCTAATGCTGAGATTTACAAATCCTACAATTGTAAGTGAAAAATTAGGTGATTCGTAATGAATTTATGTATCAAGTAACCGATTTTGAACTTACAATTTATTGCTACAATTGCAGGATTTGTATAACTGAGGACCGGGACAGGTAGGTCACGGTCACATACATTAAGGGGGTAGTGTCGCGAAAGCAGTCGATTTTGCGCAACTATAAAACTTTTTCACTAAAAGGTAAGATATCGCTCTTAATATATTTTGGAAAAATATGTTAAGGCAAATATTTTCGTTAAGTTTCATCAAAATTGATACAGGATACTGTTAGCAGTGAGGTCGCAAAGTCGGAAAAATGACATTTTGAAAACCTATTCACATTCGATAATTTCGACACAATATTATCAATCTAATAATTGTTCCGGTTGTTTACACAGATTAAAAGGAAATGTTGTAGTACCTATTGTAATACCTATTTGAATTGTGAAACTATGCGGAAACTGTGAAGTACTGATAGCAATAATGTTAAATTGTAAAAAATCTGGACGCGTATTTTAAAATCAAAAAAAAACGTACCTTCATTTTTCTGTTTTCTTATTTGTGGCAAAAATTTATGCGCCGACACGTTATGTGTACTTCACAAGCTGGCCAATCTAATATCTGGCTTGATTTTTTGAACTTTCAAGTCCCTATTGTGTGATGTCTGGCTTACAAATGGTGATTGGTTCAAGATCTTGGTAGATATTGGTAGTTTAGTGTCTGGCAGTAATTATTTAACACAGTATAGCATTGGACTAGTTTCTCAGTAAATGTACAAGTTCAACGCAAAACGCTCTCTTTTTAAAACCTATGACCAAAACTGCTTTGGGGACACTACCACCTTAAGCCAGCTGCTATAATTATTCGCAGCAATATTACCAATCAATATGGCACGACATTATTTCAACTCTTTTCCACCACTACGTCGAATTCAAATAGATCGTCCTCATCCTCATCAGTCTGCGCCCGCGAGCCCACCGAGCAGTCCAGACTACTCTCTCGCTGATACGTCATCACCATGTCCGCCCCTGCTGCCACTTCCACCGGCGATATGGCCATGTCTGCTTCGCCCTGCTGGCACTGTTCCTGGTGTTCTGATCGCTCTTCTGAACTCATGACCTCTTCCATATCCCGCTGTCTAAAACACGTCGCATTCGTGTCATTGTGCTCTACCTCTATCTAATACCAATTCTATTACAATGTGTTTACATGTGAGGCTAGAGTGTCAGTATCCAGAGAAAGTATCAAACACGGTTGTTTGTGGATAAGATGATTCTTGCATCCCAATTTTTGTACACATTAAGTGCTGATCTACATCATGCTTTCTAAAACACAGATTTATGTTATTGTTCAGTAGTAGTAGACATATAGTACCTAGACATTCTTCAAAGAAACGTACAACTACACTATGCACATGGTTTCTATATTACAAAAGTTTGAGCACCTCGGACAAAGTACTCGTTCACTTCCTCACTCGTGCTTTACTACACTGGGCACTGTGTATAGAAATCCCTGAGCGGTGTAGTGTAAGACACCGTATAACCGTGCTATGGTCGTTAATTATTAATGGCGTATGATATCATAGTGTTGTTAACAGAAAACAATTACTTGTTCCAATACAGCTGATTCTATAATCTCATACGAAGGTCAAGTTGTGTGCCCGTGACTGGCCAAGTCTTAAGCTGGTCTTAATGTTCTGAACTGATGTTCAAACTTTAAATTTAAAAACTCAAACTGCCATGTGAATGCTTTGTACAATCGCTTAAACGGGAAAACATTAAACTGCAGTGTGAACAGATTGCTTGAAACTTGTACACGACAGTTTTAAAATTTAGGCTCCGATTTAGTTCACAACTCTAATAACGTCAGCGACTA
The DNA here is from genome assembly GCA_030248245.1 of Trissonchulus sp. WLG1_4. Classification (NCBI taxonomy): domain Eukaryota; kingdom Metazoa; phylum Nematoda; class Enoplea; order Enoplida; family Ironidae; genus Trissonchulus; species Trissonchulus sp. WLG1_4. The sequence continues at coordinate 24,732 of JASANF010011229.1, forward strand.
CTTTTTAACCAGCCAACTAAACTGGTCCTGCCACCTACTGAATGTTGATAGTGAGCACACTGGTAGAGGCAGTGGTTATGGTGCCGTCAGCGTTGGGAGTGACAGTCTCCAGACAAATCTCGTGGTCAGAGGAGGTAGACGGCGGCAGCTCAGTCTCTGTATTCCACTCGGCCGTTCCGGAAGTACTCGCTTGTGGTTCATCCTCGCACACACTGGTGTTGGCTTCAGCTTCTTCCACGTACGCCACATAGCCTACAACTGGCCAAGTCAAGTGATAGTAAAGTAGGACAGGTGCGGCGCTTACGAATACGGAAAGCCGGGAGAAGGGAGATAGCGTGTTGTGAGTTTGACTATTTTTTCTTTTTTTCAAAATCGACATTGTGTGAATGTCGGTGTCAATTCATTGTACGTTGTGCAAAAATTAAAAGCACGCGTTTTAGCTTTAATAGTGAAAATAATACTTTTTCACCAAGAAAAAGCTGCAATGCGCTTTTTACTTAGGCAACGCCAGTATTTTAAGAAGAGGCAGGGGTCGAGACAATTTTCTCTAAACTGCTGTGGTTTGCGGAGGTCTGGGGGCAGCAGCACCAAAAAATGAACACAATTAGTTAGAATAACAGTAGCAGAATACGATAAGCATACAGTAACTTCTAAACAACAAGTTGAAAAAAATGAGTCGTCGTACCGGCCAGGCTGGGGCCCTCGTCCTCAATGTCCATGTCCACTGGCTCCGTCACCACGGCTTCCTCCAACACCGTCTGCTGCTGACTCGTCTCGCCGGAAAGGGACGCGGCACGCTGAAATACGAAAATATTAATAAATTAAATAAAAAAATAAAAAAATAATAATTAATATTCAAAGTAAACAAAGACCATTAGAATAAGTTTCACACTACAATCTAAAAGAGTTCAGTACAAAAATAATCGATCAGAAAACTCTAATATACCGGACACCTAAAACGTTCATCTTTTGCAATGCAAGTCATGTAAAAAAATTATTACAATGACCCGGGCCTGCCCTCACAGTGCTTTAGGGTTGATTACATACTGACGAGTTACAGCCGTGTGCCTGACTTAGGCAACAATTAGAATAACACACGCCGTTCGCAATATATTCCTAATGTTGTTGATTTCTTTTCGTATTTCTGGGGGACTATTGAATGGACTATTACATTGTTCATCCAAGCTTCATCGAACACCGGGGTGTTTTCATCCTGCACAGGCGTCTCAGTGTCTCGTTCGCTGATGCCGTAGACGGCTGGATTGTATTCTTCGGTTGGGACCACCGGGTCATTCTCTGGCGTGGGCTCGTCTGAACAAAACAACAAAACAGTTAAGACTCTAGACAACGGCTAAAACTAGGTAATTAATTATAATTTCCAATTTTCTACTCACGATAATACGGGGAACATGAATGCTCCTGGGTGAAAAGTGAAAGTATTTAACACCACTCTAAACCCTTGGCTAATACCTGAGTGAAACTAAAGGACACACGGGCACTGATAAAGACATAACGGTTTAGTTTTTTTGTGACCAAAATGACTTTTTCTCAACACAAGGTGAATTACGGAAAGAATCTATACGTTCGAATCGAAAGTTTCAAGAGCACCATTTCAGAAACAGGTGCGGTTTTAGCACTTTTTGATGAAAAGAACCGACGATTACGACTTCATAAATAATTCCAACACTGGATTCAAATTGACCTACGAGGTATAAAGAATGTGAAAAATGCATCATTAAATGGGCCCGAAAACTTCAACAATAAATCTAAGAATAACACTTTCTATTTGATTGTTAGCTGCTAAAAATTATCCCATCAATTTCAAGATCAGCTTAGCATAGCCAAATGAAGTGGGAACTACTTGAAAAGTAGCACGCAAATTCGCCTCTGATTAAACAAAAATCTCATTTTAGATATTTAATTATAGCTGCAATAAAAAACGGCAAAGATTCAAGACTTCAAACTGCAGAAGAAATAAGTCACTTGAGAAAAGTGCTGTGCAGTTTACAACTTTCCGCTTCTGAAAAACTGTGGATAGCTCACTGTACATAAAAAGACGTAGACATAAAAAGCCAGACAACTTGATTAAAGGGCCACTTAGTGCCAAAGTTTACATGAATTTATAAGCACGTAAATTGTTGACGTTACTAGTGAGTGACCGCATACACGAAACGCGTGTGCGCCTCACTAGATACGCCTATGGTCACGTCAGAACAAAAAAAACAGCTCAGCTCTTTTTGAATACTAAATTATGCGATTGATATCTGTTTTCTGCAAAAACTATACAGTGTAAACAATGTAGAACGATTTCAAACCACAATTATATATACAACGTAGACCATTGTTTTGCATATAGTACACGGATAATTAAAAGTTTTGCTGGGCTGAAATATTAAAAAAATCATATTTTTATCCATAACTTTCGAGTCCACATTGTGAAAGAACTTAGTGAAGATCATACGTGGCTAGGCTGCAAATTCTTGGGGGCGCCTATTTTTCCGTCCTGAGCAACCGTTCTTGCTTCGTGAATTGCGAACAGATTGTGAACAGATTTTGGCTTTGTGCGCCACTACCAACATTCTCGGAAGGGGTGTGTGTGACGCGTATAAAGCACCTGTCTGGGGGGAGAGATGTCTTCGGACGGGGGGGGGGGGGCTGAAAACCCACCCAACACTCATCATGTATTGATGATAACGGCGGCTTCCAAAACTTCAGCTTCAGTTTTAGCTCTGGATTAGTTCCAGCTTCAGCTCAAGAATGATTTGGTTTCGGTTTCAGTTTCAGCCTCACGATTGATTTATGTATTTTCAGTTTCAGCTTCGATTTAGTTTCAGTTTAAGTGGTAAGCGTCGAAACGGAAACCAGTATATACAAGTTGAAACTAGTTCCGTTTCTGCTCACATCACAAATTAGCAAAGATTAATCTGACGGTTATATCCGTTAGTTTTTTATTCACAGCGGCGTAGCCACAACGAATTTCGGAGAGCTAATTTCGGAGGGGATCACTTTTCTACTAAGTGAAGTGTGTATATATAATAAATAACAATATATATATAGGCGTGGGCCGTGGGGACATGATACTTTCTCCCCCGCCCGAAATAACTTCACAACACAAGTCGAATAGGTCACAGTCTTGAGTCTAGTCTGTGCGGGGAGGCTTATTGGAAAATTTAAACGGCGGTTTGCCTGTTGGGGGGATCTGGTCTAATGAAAGCGCAAAAATTTCCAACTTTGTCGCGAAAATACAAATATTTAAAAAAATATTTTTCACGATTTTTCGGCTTTTGCTCAATTACGGGTCACGTCAAAGCAAGTCATCCAAGAAAAAAATTTGAATTTGTAATTTGTTTCTTACCAGCAAGGAGAGGGCTAATCCCGATAGGTCAAGCTTGCTCTGTCATACACCCCATCTATATGTACATCTGTGAAGTGTGAACTCTGTAAAATGCGAATTTTACGCAGAAATTATAACTGAAGTCTTCAAAGAAGAAGGAAATCACATGAAAAGCATGAATGTATGATAACACCGTGCAAATTTTGCACACTGTATATAACACATCTTATTACAAAAAGTTGAGGGTAGTTTACATTATATTATAATAACACATAGCTCTTATAAGAGGGTAGTTTATATTATATTATGATACACATAACTCTTATTGAGACTGAAAATAGTCTCGTTTGAATTGGTTTCAAACAAAAATTGAATGTAAAACCCCAAACATACTAGAAACTAACATGATTTATATAATAACAATAAGCTTCATATATGCATTTACATACAGTCTTGCAATTGCTTCAAGCTGACTGCAAAATACAGCTGTTCGCATGAATAACAATTTTCTTCATATTGGTGGAGGGGGGAAACATGTTTCGTTAATTTCCTAAATTCGGGGAGCTAGTACTATCTACATTAAGTGGATAATAGTTTGTGTTCTTACAGTCAGTTAGTCAAGATAATCTATCGCAAGGAATTGGGAATGGATCTAAATCAATGTAAATTCATAAGTTGTGGTCTAACCACAAGAATTATGCAGCAACTGAGCAAAAACACATGAGGCAACAATCCTACATACTTCCCACAACCCTGCAGATTTGAATTTTCAAGCACTATAGTTCGAGATTAAGCAACCCTACTACAATATGACTGTATCGAACAATTACATTCTGTGTTTTTAACAATTATATGTATTATATATATATTTTATCTATCAGTTAAGTTACTACAGTTTTTGTCTTTTGATTGCAGGCCAGTTGAATATCCAGTTCGCTTGATGGTCCAAAACTGAACTCCTTCAAAAACAGTAGCGAGAGAGTTTCGTTTATAAATTTTCCAGTACTGTCTTGCGTCTGATATTCCCGAATATCTCTGCCTCTGCCCCTTTTTTCTACTCATCACGAAAACTAATTTTCAACTCATCAATCATAGAGTTAGTAGTAGTAGTAGGTATTTTTAATGTACTTGAGAAAATGCACAAGTGGGCATAACTAAGCTGTGGTCCCCCTAGCTTACTGCTCTGTCTACCAAGTAAGCTTCTTTTAAGCTTAAGCTTAGCATAAAGAACTTACATGTAGTTTGAAACATTAAAACTCTTCAGAAGCAGAGTTGATGTCTTTTCTACCCCGTGCCCCCCTAACCCGCTAAATTACCCCTTTAATTAACTTTTCAGCTGAAATGCTTGCCTATGCTCAATACTACGACTACTTGTCAGGCTTATAAAAATTCTCAAAACGATTTGCACACTATTAATTTTGAAACGACCAACTATTCGAACCGCAATGAGAAATTCCTGCATGCTTGCTCCAAACTGCTTGGCATAATTAGCACCAACGCAGAGAGTGAACTCCACAAACAGTTACAACACAGACCTACAAGAGCGGACGGCGGCGCTATATATTCATTGCATCACAAAGGGGACTATTACTTATTCAATCTTCACCACGCTGCCTCACTATTCCAAATGCCGCTGACTATTTCATTCTATTGCCTCCCTGGCAGCTGAGCTGACCACCCGTCCCTCACTTCACACCCAATAGCTGATCCATCCCTCACTCTGTCTCAAGCCACAGTTCCGCCAGCAATACTACAATGATATTAATTGATCATTGGATCGTATTGATTCTCTGTCAACAACTATTGATCACCGCCACTCTATGGCAACACGCCCACGCTGGTGATAATCCGGGTATGGTTTTTATGCTTTATTTATTAGATTTTCAGATTAGTATGTAGTTAAAAATGATTAATTTAAATCATAATGGTGATGATAAATGATAAATTATGTCACTTACGCTATCTAGCCCTAACCGGGTTGGTCGACTAGCACGAAGGCCGAACCCTTGCAACACACAAGAAAGAGTTAGCAGATGCTGTTTTAAACATGGGCAGAGTTAAATGGTTACCTTCCCACCTCGTTCGTAAATAACTTTTGTGTAGTAACAGTGCATGGGTACTTTGGTCATAACTAGGGTTAGGACAGACGCTGTCGCGCCAACCATGACTTAATATGTGAAGGTCTTTGAAGGCAAAGTGGCGGACAGCATAATACATGCTAGATGTGAGCCAGGCTGATTAGGTGAACCTAGGAGTTACAACCAATTCCTAAATTGGTTTAGAAGGATTGGATTAAAATTTTCTGCTTAGTAACTTAAGGATTCCCATAAGGTCGTACACTAGCGAAAGATATTAGACATAGATACTTACTTGGGTCTTGGTTATAATAAATTTTTTGTTTTACAGACTATGCCCAGAGTTCATGACGCTAAAACAAATGTTAATCTATATAATCCGCTTAGACTATTTCAGGAATTGACCTTTAGCATTTACACGATTTAAAACTACACAAGCCACCTAATAACAGTACATACTAGCTTTTACACAAATCGTCCCATGATACAACTCACAAAAATAGTGTATATATATATATATATATATGTATATACACTTGATACTACCTTCTAATTAGTGCGAGACTAACTATATTAACCCGTTTAATATTGCATTGAGCTCAAATTTAAGCAATTCAATATCCTGTACAAAAATTTAAACTAACTACACGGCTGCTTAGTGTTCATACATTAGTGATGACTTGTGTAAGGCCAGCTAAGTTCTTGCGAAGTTTTATTTGTGATCAGAAAATAGCTCAATCAACGTGTAACTAACATAATTCAGTAAAATATACAGCTCGAGGTCGATTAACAGTCAAAAGCCCAAAGCAAAACGCATGTTAAGTCCCCGCAGCGGTTCAAAAAAGAGCAGCACATTACAAAAGCAAATTGCAAACTTATTGCTAATGCATGCAGTCTGCGCCAACAGTATTGCATTTTCCTGTTCCAGCCTGTCCAGACCTGAGCGCGCCGGCAGGGCCTTGCATCGGAGAAAATGAGGATCTGTGTCTGCAGGGTTACAGATGCATAGGAAAAGTGTGCTGCAAAATAGCACCAAAGCCAAAGGAGGCAGAGGTCGAGGAGGAACAAAAAGCAGAGGAGAAGGAAAATGAGGAAAAAATAGCAAAACCTGAGGATCTACTGTCGCGGCAGTCGAGGACGGTCTGGGACCAGACGCAAACAGGTGAAACAGATTTACGATATCTACATATCTGGAATAACACTCGCTCCAGTAGTTAACATTCAAGGTTAAAGTTAACGTTAATGGACACCACAATAAATGCCCATAATGGGCTTTATACTTGCGCAAGTGAAACGTACGCATTCAAGTGCAAAGTACAGTATATTAATATATTCCACCTAGCGCTGGCAACGCGTCCTCCTGTTGCTCAACTTTACTGCAGTGGTGCATAAATAGCTCTTTTGCATCTAGCATAAAGCAAATTTTACTTTTTAACCTGAATGACTGACTGAGTGACTGCGACAATGGGGTTGGGTATACAATGTGAATTATGCGTTAAGGCCTATTCACATGAGGACACATTTTGCTCCATGGCGTACGCCATGGCGCATGAGCGGGCACACACGCACACTTGCCTAGTGCATTGTGTGAAATAATGCAGCAGGCAGTGTGAAAATAGAATGCGCCCGCTCATGCGCCCTGGTGTGAATTGGCCTTTAAAGCTTTCGAATCTACGTCACGAGGCAAGGGCACGTAATATATGCAGTGGCGTAGCCAGAAAAAAATTTCGGGGGGGAATGACTTTTCTATTTTTTTTCGAAATGTGTTAATATGCACTTAATTGCAATTTTAACGCAAAAAAACTCAACATTTTAGCGTTTTTCGGTCAAAACAATGCTAATTTTCGACCATAGCAGCATCAAACGTAAAATTGGAGCTCAAAACACCGAAAATTACAAAAATGGCGGGCTGAAAAGGTTCCAGAAACTATAAAATTTGCAAATTTATCAAAATTTTTTGACATTAAAACCTGCAAATTTACTAATAATAAATGTCATTTTTGTGACAATAAAACAGCTAAAACGATACACTAAACAGTGTATTAAGCAAATACATAGCGCATAATGCAACAATATGCACACATGCTTTCATACATACAAGATAAAGGCAAGGAACACTAAGACACAGAGTTGCAGGGGCCTGGGGGCGGCAGTCCCCAGAATAAAATTTGGGAAAATTTTTGATTTTTAGGCCAAATTTGGTCAACTGGAGACGTATCGGAAATTTTTTCCGGCCGGACCCTAAAAACCAAAGGGGGGACCCTTGTGTACAATTTCAGTCGGAAAAAATTTCGGGGGGGGGGATTCCCCCCATTCCCCCCCCCCCCCTGGCTATGCCCCTGCGTATATGTAGTTATTTACAAAAACTTTCAAAACACACATAATCGATAACCGTAACGTCCACTGCAAATAAAACTTGAATCTGTTTCAGGCACTAATGGAGGCAATGGAAATGGCAATAATCGAAGTATGCCAGGATTCCTGATCACCTTCACATCCCCTGGCAGTTCGGGGGTGGTTGGACAGTGCCAGAGCAGTCAGCAGTGCTATCGTGGGATGATCTGCATCGGGGGGCGCTGTATTTGTCCATCCACCATGCAGACGGCGACCCCAGGCACCTGTGTGACCATTGCTATGCCAGGCCAGACCTGTGGAAATATGCAGCAGTGCACAGGGGGGTCCTATTGCTACGGAGGCACATGCTTTTGTCCCCCTGGAAATGTGGTGCAAAATAATGCCTGCAGTAGGCCACAGAGCGGCAACAACAACAACAACATGATGGTCACCACCGGTGTGAATCCAGGTGCTTACTGTGGCGGCTTCAGCCAGTGTAACGGAGGTGCGACTTGCATTCAGAACTACTGCACTTGCCCTCCCTCAAGCATAGTACAGAATAACATATGCGTAACCATAAACATCGTGACACAGCCTTATACTACAACGCCGGCACCGCAAAGTACACTCCCACCAGCCACCCAGCCGCCTGCCACATTTCCGCCCGTCACCTTCGGCCCCCCTGCCACTCAGCCACCAGTGGTCACGCCGCCCCCCACATTACCCACACTGCCACCAGTCACGTATGCCCCGCCAACGCAACCACCAGCAACATACGGCCCCCCTGCCACACTTCCACCGGCTACTTACGGACCTCCGCCCACACTTCCACCAGCCACTTACGGGCCCCCACCCACACTTCCGCCTGTGACATACGGGCCGCCGCCCACTCAGCCTCCCGTGACATACGGACCACCAGCCACGCAGCCACCGGCCACTTATGGGCCTCCTCCAACGCTGCCACCTATCGTGCCACCCACCCTGCCTCCGGCGACCTATGGGCCCCCAGCCACTCTACCACCACCTGTCTATCAGCCCGCTACTCCGGCTCCGGCTCCATACCAGCCCCAGCCAGCAACCTATGGGCCACCAGCCACCCTGCCTCCGCCGGTCACATATGCGCCACCTGCTCCGGTAACCTATGGACCACCAGCCACACAGCCCCCACCCCCACCACCCACTTATGCCCCGCCACCCCCAGCCACCTACGCACCTCCCCCAGCTACCTACCCACCTACGCAGCCACCCACATATGCTCCACCGCCAGCTACATACCCGCCGCCGGCCACACTGCCGCCAACTTATGCGCCACCACCCGCTACTTATGGTCCACCTGCAACCCTAGCCCCGCCGCCAGCTACGTATGGGCCACCGGCTACAATGCCACCAGCTACGTATGGACCCCCCGCCACATTTCCACCTGTTACATACGGGCCACCGGCAACCCAGCCACCGACTTATGCGCCACCCCCCGCCACTTACGCACCTCCGGCGACGTACGGGCCACCTCCCACTTTAGCACCGCCGCCAGCCACCTACGGACCGCCGGCCACAATGCCGCCAGTCACTTATGGGCCTCCAGCCACCCTACCACCGGTCACATACGGTCCGCCTGCAACACAGCCTCCTACATACGCGCCTCCGCCCGCCACCTATCCACCACCGGCTACTTATGGACCACCACCCACTCTGGCACCACCACCGGCCACCTATGCACCCCCAGCCACTCTACCACCCACCTATGCTCCGCCGCCGGCAACACAGCCACCGGCCACACTGCCACCAGCCACCTTCCCCCCCGTCACGCTACCGCCTGCCACAGTCCCCCCGATTGTCACTCAGCCCCCCACGCCACCACCGCAGCCCGGTAATCCTTGCCAAGGCACAATTCCTTGCGCGGGCGGTGCCTTCTGTTACATGTCCATTTGCATCTGCCCAGCCAATGCCATGGTGCAAAATGGCATCTGTGTCCGTGTGCAAACTGGGACAAGCCTGACCAGCAGGCCAAAAATCAACCAACCACAGCCTTATGGGCCTCCGGTGTGCTTCCCCAACCCAGGGGGCTACAATGCTGTTTGCCCCATACAGTCATATCCTCTGAATGGCCTGTGCTGCTGCACAATCGGTCTAACGCTGCAAAATGCCCAGTGTGTGCCCATAACCATCAGTGCCACCTTTACACAAGCCGGTCCGGGAACCATGACACAAGATCAGGGGGGTGACAGGACGGTAGTGACCCCTGTGCCCCTTCCCACCTCACTGCTGCCCTTCCAGGCTTCCACACTACCCCCTGCCTTGATTGACAGCCAGGGAAACATGATGCCCGCCAATCAAATTCAATACGATGAAATGCCCAATGCGGTGGGCTCCAGTTTCGAAAGCAGTGGGGAAGGTTCTTCTAATATCATTGGAGCAGCTGTGCGCACAATCGCTGCCCCAGATGACAGTGATAACAAACCACTACAAACAATCGACGAGGTAGGATTGGAGTTTCTGTTTCACTAATTCCGTTGATAGAAACGTTATTGATAATAAAAATATTATACTAGCACAATCATCATAGACAATTTATAGCAGCACAAATGCACACGTACCACAGATGTTAGAGGGCTCTCAAATTACCAAAATAGTGTCAAGGGTCGTGTAGCCCTTCAGGGCCCTGCCTAATTAAAGATGTTATCCGGCGGCAGTAGTAGAACGGTCGCGAGGGGTCTCTCCTTATTTGGCCATCGAAAAAGCGCATATGGCTTAAAAGATATCAGTATAGCACCCTATTTTATATGTGCTATAATAATCAAAAATTAATTTTTTACTTCACGTTTTACTCACTTTTACATAATTAACAACGCCAAAAAGTACATATTATATATTAATTTAACACAGTTCATATAGCCTATATAGGCCATCTCATCTCATATTATGATACGATTAAGACCAATATTATGGGAGTCGCTAAGATAGACTGCATGTTCAACATTCTGTACTATTTGCAGACCGTCGAAATCCCGAACGAAAATCAAATAATCTCGAGGGAAGAGATCCAGACGTCAAACGTGATCACGGCTGACGACGGTGACTTCTACACGATCTACAAGAAGGCCGGTGGTTTCTGCTCCATGACCGAAGACTGCGCCGGACCGCACGCCTATTGCCGCAAAAACCACTGCGTCTGCCAGCGTCGCTATCTGCAGATCGGCAACTATTGCGTCAGGCGCGCCCGCAAACGGAAGTCTAGCGAATCCAGTGGGACTGATCACGTGCTGCGCATCAGCCACACTGATTTGCTCAGACTGATCATGATGGCTGAGCAGAAGAAAGCCGCCGGTGACAGACTGGTGGGTTCGGCGCATCTGGAAGGTCTCAAGTCCAGCAAACAACGACGAAGGCGACAAAAAGTTTCATCAAAGTCATAAATTATGTTTTTTAATTTTTAATTCATTTTTTTCGATAACAACTGTTTTCCGTTTTGTAACCTTATCCCATGATTCGCCGATTTTGCCTGTTTGTTACTTATTTTTGTTATGATCTATTACTGTCTCACTGTCAAGAGACGATTGCAAGTGCAAGATAGATTGGTTAACAGAAAAGAAACCCAATAGAAACCCTATTTTCTAGGACTATTACGACAACAATGCTAATACACCAATCTTAGTCAATTATATAAAATAGAAGGATTTGACTCTAAAGACTACAAGACTAGCCGGTTACACCTGAATAACCGCCCACCTTATATCCGTGGCAAGAAACTGAATACACATTCGTTTTATAAATTAAAATCTTTATAATTAATCTAAGAATATTTTTTTCGAAAAGGGGTTGAAAATTTGAAAATTTGCAAAAGTTTAGGGTATTATTTCGGTCGATCAAGTCGGTAGGTTTTGCATCCCGTTCCATTTACGATTCAAAGCATGCAACTCTTGCGATACACAAATGTAACATTTTCAGTGAGAACATAACGTTTACGTTAGCTACTTAGTTCTGGTCAAGCTCGACTTACGATTTTTAAAACCTATGACTATAATTATTATTCTATGAAATTATTTACATTTTGCCTTTTTCTACAGGGATCATATTTTGCAAAAATTAAAATTTTATCACTAAAACTGTAAAAAAATTTTAAAAAATAATGACCACGTCAGATAATGTACTACTTGTTTGGAATTGTGAGTCACTCATATATATATATGCTGTTATGTTGTGTTTTCATTGCGTAATACACGTAGCTTTGTAAATTGCAAACTTTATTCCTGTTTGTTACTTTCTTAAAAGTCAGCGCACTGCCAAACTTTCGGCTAGAGCAAAAATTTTTTTGAAATTTTTAATAATGATTAAAATTTTGTACAGCCATTTTTTCACGTTTCTTTGTGTACACGTACAGCCCAACAAGTCGGAAAAGGACCTATTAGTAGCGAAACAGCAGCGTACATTACAAAAAAAACTACGTCTGCATGCATGATCAAATAATTAGACTCTAAGAAATAACATGTAAAAAAACCAATTAATTTGATTTCGGAGCAGTCTTTTCCTGATTCCATAAAGAAATTTCGTGTACCTAAATTTTTTGAAAACATAAAATTTCTACACGAAAAGACTATAAACAGTGTTTGGCAGTGTTTACGTTTACAAACGTTCCGGTTGGCTTTGTTTGTCTAACATGACTACACACACCGGTATTGGTGTTGGGACGGTTTTTATACTATCTGTTGTTAAAGGGTATAACTTTGTACTGAGTGTGTGATATATTATTTGATAATCATGATATCACTGATTAACCAATGATAACTAATTGCTGATATTATTGACAGTTATTATTATTAATCAATATATTCTTATAACGAACGTTGCTGTGTTGTGCCTTATCCTGAAAAATACAATTTTTCTACCACTGACTGGCTAAAGGCTGCCATTTGTAAACAAAATAAGGAGACCTTTGAACTTTAAGCTGGTTGGGGGCGAGGGGTACTACCCCGAAATTTTACTACAGAACCTGCTTTTCAAAAAAATAGACGCTGCTACACGTATGAATCCAAATTCTAGAGTGATCGGATACAGTCAATCAACGTATATATCTCGTCACAAATACTGCAGCTTAGCTATGACCTAAAAAAGCCCAGTTAACAACTAAATTTTGAGTTTGGAGATATTGTAATGTTCTTCTTAGTATACAGTTTATGTCTCTGTAGCTTAAACAATTTCTTTGTCGTTTGTTACTATGCGTTTGAAATGAGGCATACATCGACGGCCTAATGTGAAAATGGTCCCAGTCGGACGTATCATTTTTATTATGTAAATCGCTGCGGAATACCTTCGCGCACATTGTGTGAAAAGGTAAATCCCGCTTGAGCTTGGGAAATCCCGCGGCCACAGCGGAAAGTGCGGAAGTAATAGTTGACACATAAGTAGTGGAATTAACTCTTATTAACTTAGATTAACATATGGCAATCACCACACTCGCACAAACATCCTAGAGCAAATAAGGCGAAATCCACTGTTTATATATAATATGATGTGTACTGTTTAACTGTCGTTGGTGAAAAAGACTGCAGAAATACTTTTTTGGAAACTTTGAACATCAACACTAACGAGTTCATAACGTTCATCAGCATAACAAAACAACAACAGGAATTAAAGCGACGTATAATTCAAGAGATGTCTCATGGCTCAATTTTGTAACTTTTGTAACTGGCTGGAAAACCGCGCTTTAAAAGTAAGCTTAAAAACCTAAACTAACTGTGAGCCTACAGTAATTGAGATACTTTGTAGATAACACGCCGTTCTGTACAAGAAGAGCAAAATCATAAAGAAAGAATACAAACAATATAGGTATATAAATAAAAATAATAAAATAAACAACTATTAGAAACTGAAATACTACAAATATTTGCAACAATTATTAGAAACTGTAACTCAAAACTGAAAATTATTAAACTAAAGAACAATGAAAAAGTAACTTGATAGTTCGTTAATAATTGAATTCTCAATATATAGTTGATCTGCACTCAGAAACTGCTGCTAATGTTCTAATATTAGTTGTACATTAATAAATATATAAACCATAAGTGAAAACGGTGAGACATTATTCAACTTTTCATCGAGCATGGCATATATTCAAACAGCAATAAAATGCAGAGCAGTGATAAGAATAGCACGTAAGTATACGGACAAAACTGCGACATTAGAAGAACAGGAGTAATAGCTAGGTTTAGGTGCTTTACCTATTTGGCACAATGCACTCCCCCTTCCCTTGAACCCGAATTAAAAATAAGGTTTATATAATCCTTCTTAATCTAAAAGTTTAAATTAACAACTGGACTTGTCGTTCAAATCTCATTGCTTCAAAACACAGGATAATTATAATAATTCATGAACACACAAGGGCGGACGGTGGAGGATACAGCCTATACAGGGGATATATCCCTCCTTTTGCTCTGAGCAAAGGATAAATTTTTTGCAACCGCATACCAAAAATAGCCGTGAATTGATGAAATTTGGCCTAAAAATAGAAAAATTTTCTTCGGAGGCTGCTCGCCCCCGGAACCAACGGACTGCATTAATTTTGCTTTACTGTTTTATATCCCTACTGTCGTACATGTTCACAATTGCGTGAAGTAGGGTAGTGGTGTTTAGTAGTGGTAGGGTTTTTTCTCCGCATTAGCGTTTTTCCCGCATAGGGTTTTCCCCCGAAGGTGGGTTTCCCCGTCTCGGACCTGGCAGCGGACAGGAATTAATGGCGACATATCATAATGGGGCAGGCCACAGCGGATGGTGGACAACGACGTCATGCTCTCGTGCCTTAAGTGTTTGTGATCTTGCGTTTGTTAACGGGAATTTAAGTATTAACAATGCTAAAAAATGCATTTTAACTCATTACAAACAACCGAGAAATCAGTCCCCTCAAAATTTTGCTCAGTTGTTTTTCAAGAGATAGAATAAGTTTAAGCCGTATCCATTCCTCTTTTTGGAGGTCACGGTCCGCCCCTGTGAACACACACAAATTAAACCGAAGGATAAGCATGTGTACTGCAACAAAAGCAATTCCTAAACATAATAATATTATCCAAACCTGCATCTTCCACCTTGGGAAAGTCGATGCCGAGATACTGATAAACGATCTGCTGTATCTCTGGCCGAAACAAATCGTTAACTTTGTCTGGCCTTATGAGCTGTTGCACGCACTGTCGAATGCCCCTGTGCAGAAACGCAGATCTGAAAAAACTTCAATTGAAAACGTTTGCCTATTTTGTTGATGAAATATAAAATCTAATCAAATCTAAAGTACCAACACAATCGACTATATGTATTATATTACATGTAAAATTGAGAGAAATCCAAAGCTCAGTCACTCAATATATTATATATGATGTTGTGGCCAAAATTACAATTCAGCCAATGTTGCATTGCTGTGACTTTGGCAGAAAAATCTTAGCCAAAGTTACAAAGTATTGTTAAAGTGAAGTTACAAAGCATGGCTTTTTTGCGTAAAATACTGCGTATTTACGCAGTATACCTTAAATTTACGCAGTCAAAAATAAAAATACGCAGAATTTACGCAGCCTTCATGTGCCCATCAAGCGGCAGTAAATCAAGCTTAGCCGAAAAAATTTTCCGATACGTCTCCAATTGATCAAATTTGGCCTAAAAATAAAAAATTCCTCCAATTTTTGTACTGGGGGCTGCCGCCTCCAGACCCCTGCAACTTTATTGCTTTTGTGTTCCTTACTATTGTCTTTCATGCAAGCGTAAGCAAGTGTACCATCATTGCACCATCTGTTTTCTTAAGGGGTAGTGTCGCGAAAGCAGTCGATTTTGCGCGACTATAAAACTTTTTCAGTGAAAGATAGGTCATTGTTCGTTATATATTCTCAAAACATGTTTCAACGCAAATGATTTCGCTAAGTTTCAGCAAAATTGCTGCAGCATACAGTTAGCACTAAAGTCGCAAAGTCGGAAAAAACGACGTTTTGAAAACCTATTCACATTCGATAATTTCGTCACAATTATAAAACTTTGTGTAGATTCTTTACACAAACTAAAAGTACATATGTTGCAGTTTATTAACACAAAATTTAGTGCAAATAGCGTGCGTGGTTGCGGAGTAACACCTGTTTGAACTCTGAAACTGTGCTGATACTGTGAAGTACTCACAGTAATATAATAAATTGTGAAAAATCTAGACGCTTATTTTGAAATCTAAAAAAAACGAACCTTTATTTTTCATTTTTCTTATTTGTGACAAAAAATTGTGCGTCAAAACGTTACATGTACTTCACAAGCTGGCCAATCTGATATCTGGCTTGATTTTTTGAACTTTTATGCCTCTATTGTGTGATGTCTGGCTTACAAATGGTGATTGGTTCAAAATATTGGTAGATACGTACATCAGGGTTGGCAGTCTCGGTCTCGGTGTCGTAAAAAACCCGAGACTAGGCTGGTCTCGGTCTCGGTCTCGGTAGAAACCGAGACCTCCATAGGGTGGTCTCGGTATTTCAGATGAGACTTGAAGTTTTCAAAATTTTCCAAAATCACAATGATTTTTTTACTGTCTATAATGGTCAAAACTGTCTACTGCAGAAGAATGTCAGTTCACTAGCAAACTTTGGCTAACTTCAAGTTCAAACTATGTATAACAAACTAGATTTTTTAATTAAAGTTTGAGCTAGAATGGGTTGTCTGACTTAGCGATGTTGCATTATTGTATGTGGAACCTCACAAGCATACATATGTTAAACAGTAAAAATACTGCCCATCATTTATCAAATAGTGCTAAGTTCGTAGCTGATTTGTAATTAAAAATTTGCTGGCTTCTGCGACTTTACTAATCTCGAATTGGGTGGCAGTTTAATTGAATTTCTTGAGCCCCAACCTTTAAACGCATATCAAAACATTAAGTATATGAAAAAACCTAGGCGAAATCAAATGCCCTTTGGGCTATGAACTGATTGGGGCATCAAACCTTCCCTCCATATAAATGTGTGAGCGGGAGAAACTTTTCTGGTCCGTGATGATGCCCCTATCAGAACTTCTGATAGTAGCACCACTGCACCAGCACAAACGATTCTACGTTGGCACCCGAGTTAGACTGCCAAAGTGCCAATATATATACGCACATGCAATGCACTATAAAACGCCCTGTGGCATGCGAAAGCAGTGTGCGGAACTTTTCAAAATAACAAAAGTTGACAGAATAGCGGGAAAAAATCCTATGTATTGCCACCGTCAATCACCTACTCTCATGCATCCGGTCGTTACAATGTTAAGTTTCTCGCAACTTTGCAAGTCATACACTCATACAACACAACCTAACCTAATGGTCACTTTTTTGTAACTTAAATTTTTACGTTTCAAAGTATCTCAAATTTTTAAAATTGAAACTTGAAAAAAGGTCCCCCAAAGGCTGGTCTCGGTCTCGTAGGTCTCGTTTGGGTGGTCTCGGTTCCGGTTGCCTGGTCTCGGTCTCGGTCTCGGTCTCGGTTGCAAACCCGAGACTTGCCAACCCTGGATGTCTGATAGTATTTATTTGACATCATATAGCATTTTACTAGTATCTCAGTGAACGTACAATTTCAAAGCAAAAAGCTCTCTTTTTGCAACCTATGAGCAAAACCGCTTTGGCGACACTACCACCTTAATACACTGTTGGCATACCTATATGAGGAGGGGTGGAGAGATCCCCCCACAAAAAGATGGGTGTTCTAACCACATTCCAGTGCTTTTTAACACATTTCAAAGAATCGAAATGACATTCCCCCAGCCTGAAACTACGCAAAAATGGCGCATTGGGCATGTATGTATGTATAGTTCAGCGTCCTATAAGTTTTCAAAGTACCAAAACTTTCATGTGACCAAAACTAACTTTTTGACATTAACTCCAGTTGAATGTAATATTCATTGTAGAATTGCTTGACACACCGTCTAAATGCGTTGGCTATGTTTTTAACCAGTTATATACTAGTTTTCTAAAAATACGCAGTCAAAAATAAAAATACGCAGTATTTACGTAGTGCCGATTTTCAAAAAAAACCCTGTAAAGCCAAAAAAGTTACAATTATTGTGACTTTGGCTAGGTACAGTTATAATTCTTAATCCTCATTGTTAACCGACTGTTTGACCCTGCATGAGATCAACGTATACAATAGACAGGCACGCACATATGTAAATGTCGGCATATATTTGATATCAGTGTTAACCATACATGTACACGGAGTCTCAGTCTTGGGGGGGTGGTGTCGTCCCGGAAAGTTCTAAATTTCAGAGATTGAATTCTTAAACTGACAAAAACGCGAAAATCATTTTTTTGGCTGCATTGTAAGTTTGGCTACGACATATACACCAGCTTTTACAATGGCTACTGAAATGACTGCACTTACAAAAATAAAGAAAAACGACAATAAGTAAATGCTTCTAATATATAGTCAAGCGGGGAAAAAAAGCCAGATTCATAGTTTGTGTATCAGGGTTGGCGCGATAGCACCAAACCCTAGAATAGGACCCACACACCATATTGCGAAATTTTAAAATAAAACTTTTTAATAACTAAAAATTTATGTAAGCAAATTTGTTTTAATTTGGAGTGTGTACTTGCCTGGGGGACGGCTAAATGCTGGCAAAATTTCAGCCAAATCGGACGAGTATTTCCTGAGATATGAAAAATCGACTCCCGCAAACTCGGATTTTTCCGTCTTTTTTTCCCGGTCGCAAATCTCAAGAAATACACATTGGCGGGGAATTTTTTTGTGCTATTTATATTCAATCTGGTTGGGAATAGAGGCATTAGCAAAATGGTGTTCTAGGCTTTTGCCGTTTTGGCTCTGCTCGGAGGGGGGGAAACCCCTTTTTTGGGCATCGAAAAATGGCCGTTTTGGCTCTGCTGGGAGAGGGGAAACCCCTTTTTTGGGCCTCGACAAATGGCAAAGTCAAGAATTCAAGAATCAAGAAAGTCACGCAAACAGCCCAAGTCTGATCTTTTGCATGCATGGTAGTGTAGTGGGGTTGTAGTGCATCTGCTATTTTGGAATCGTTCGTGCCACTATAGTACTAGGTAGAGGGCTCACAAAGTAATTTACGTGTATTAAGGGGGTAGTCTACCTACGGGCAGTGCAGCCAAAACGGTTATAGATAGAGGTCTGTCATTTCGATTCTTTGAAATGTGTTAAAAAGCACTGGAATGTGGTTAGAACACCCATCTTTTTGTGGGGGGGATCTCTCCACCCTCCTCATATAGGTATACCAACAGTGTATTAAGGTGGTAGTGTCGCCAAAGCGGTTTTGCTCATAGGTTGCAAAAAGAGAGCTTTTTGCTTTGAAATTGTACGTTCACTGAGATACTAGTAAAATGCTATATGATGTCAAATAAATACTATCAGACATCCAGGGTTGGCAAGTCTCGGGTTTGCACGAGACCGAGACCGAGACCGAGACCAGGCAACAACCGAGACCACCCAAACGAGACCTACGAAACCGAGACCAGCCTTTGGGGGACCTTTTTTCAAGTTTCAATTTTAAAATTTGAGATACTTTGAAACTTAAAAATTTAAGTTACAAAAAAGTGACCATTAGGTTAGGTTGTGTTGTATGAATGTATGACTTGCAAAGTCGCGAGAAACTTAACATTGTAACGACTGGATGCATGAGAGTAGGTGATTGACGGTGGCAATACATAGGATTTTTTCCGCTATTCTGTCAACTTTTTGTTATTTTGAAAAGTTCCGCACACTGCTTTCGCATGCCACAGGGCGTTTTATAGTGCACTGCATGTGCATACATATATTGGCACTTTGGCAGTCTAACTCGGGTGCCAACGTAGAATCGTTTGTGCTGGTGCAGT
The DNA here is from genome assembly GCA_030248245.1 of Trissonchulus sp. WLG1_4. Taxonomy (NCBI): domain Eukaryota; kingdom Metazoa; phylum Nematoda; class Enoplea; order Enoplida; family Ironidae; genus Trissonchulus; species Trissonchulus sp. WLG1_4. Next base: position 44,299 of record JASANF010011229.1, read on the forward strand.
GGTGCTACTATCAGAAGTTCTGATAGGGGCATCATCACGGACCAGAAAAGTTTCTCCCGCTCACACATTTATATGGAGGGAAGGTTTGATGCCCCAATCAGTTCATAGCCCAAAGGGCATTTGATTTCGCCTAGGTTTTTTCATATACTTAATGTTTTGATATGCGTTTAAAGGTTGGGGCTCAAGAAATTCAATTAAACTGCCACCCAATTCGAGATTAGTAAAGTCGCAGAAGCCAGCAAATTTTTAATTACAAATCAGCTACGAACTTAGCACTATTTGATAAATGATGGGCAGTATTTTTACTGTTTAACATATGTATGCTTGTGAGGTTCCACATACAATAATGCAACATCGCTAAGTCAGACAACCCATTCTAGCTCAAACTTTAATTAAAAAATCTAGTTTGTTATACATAGTTTGAACTTGAAGTTAGCCAAAGTTTGCTAGTGAACTGACATTCTTCTGCAGTAGACAGTTTTGACCATTTTAGACAGTAAAAAAATCTTTGTGATTTTGGAAAATTTTGAAAACTTCAAGTCTCATCTGAAATACCGAGACCACCCTATGGCAGGTCTCGGTTTTCCTACCGAGACCGAGACCGAGACCAGCCTAGTCTCGGGTTTTTTACGAGACCGAGACCGAGACCGAGACTGCCAACCCTGCTAGACTACCAATATCTACCAATATTTTGAACCAATCACCATTTGTAAGCCAGACATCACACAATAGAGGCATAAAAGTTCAAAAAATCAAGCCAGATATCAGATTGGCCAGCTTGTGAAGTACATGTAACGTTTTGACGCACAATTTTTTGTCACAAATAAGAAAAATGAAAAATAAAGGTTCGTTTTTTTTAGATTTCAAAATAAGCTTCTCGGTTTTTTACAATTTATCATTATTGCTGTGAGTACTTCACAGTTTACGCACAGTTTCACAGTTCAAACAGGTATTACTCCGCAACCACTCAAGCTATTTGCACTAAATTTTGTGTGCATAAACTAGAGCATATGTACTTTTAGTCTGTGAAAACAATCTAAACAAAAAGTTTTATAATTGTGACGAAATTATTGAATGTGAATAGGTTTTCAAAACGTCATTTTTCCGACTTTGCGACTTCAGTGCTAACTGTATGCTGCATCAATTTTGCTGAAACTTAACGAAATCATTTGCGTTGAAACATGTTTTGAGAATATATAACGAACAATGACCTATCTTTCACTGAAAAAGTTTTATAGTCGCGCAAAATCGACTGCTTTCGCGACACTACCCCCTTAAGAAAACAGATGGTGCAATGATGGTACACTTGCTTACGCTTGCATGAAAGACAATAGTAAGGAACACAAAAGCAATAAAGTTGCAGGGGTCTGGAGGCGGCAGCCCCCAGTACAAAAATTGGAGGAATTTTTTATTTTTAGGCCAAATTTGATCAATTGGAGACGTATCGGAAAATTTTTTCGGCTAAGCTTGATTTACTGCCGCTTGATGGGCACATGAAGGCTGCGTAAATTCTGCGTATTTTTATTTTTGACTGCGTAAATTTAAGGTATACTGCGTAAATACGCAGTATTTTACGCAAAAAAGCCATGCTTTGTAACTTCACTTTAACAATACTTTGTAACTTTGGCTAAGATTTTTCTGCCAAAGTCACAGCAATGCAACATTGGCTGAATTGTAATTTTGGCCACAACATCATATATAATATATTGAGTGACTGAGCTTTGGATTTCTCTCAATTTTACATGTAATATAATACATATAGTCGATTGTGTTGGTACTTTAGATTTGATTAGATTTTATATTTCATCAACAAAATAGGCAAACGTTTTCAATTGAAGTTTTTTCAGATCTGCGTTTCTGCACAGGGGCATTCGACAGTGCGTGCAACAGCTCATAAGGCCAGACAAAGTTAACGATTTGTTTCGGCCAGAGATACAGCAGATCGTTTATCAGTATCTCGGCATCGACTTTCCCAAGGTGGAAGATGCAGGTTTGGATAATATTATTATGTTTAGGAATTGCTTTTGTTGCAGTACACATGCTTATCCTTCGGTTTAATTTGTGTGTGTTCACAGGGGCGGACCGTGACCTCCAAAAAGAGGAATGGATACGGCTTAAACTTATTCTATCTCTTGAAAAACAACTGAGCAAAATTTTGAGGGGACTGATTTCTCGGTTGTTTGTAATGAGTTAAAATGCATTTTTTAGCATTGTTAATACTTAAATTCCCGTTAACAAACGCAAGATCACAAACACTTAAGGCACGAGAGCATGACGTCGTTGTCCACCATCCGCTGTGGCCTGCCCCATTATGATATGTCGCCATTAATTCCTGTCCGCTGCCAGGTCCGAGACGGGGAAAACCACCTTCGGTGGAAAACCCTATGCGGGAAAAACGCTAATGCGGAGAAAAAACCCTACCACTACTAAACACCACTACCCTACTTCACGCAATTGTGAACATGTACGACAGTAGGGATATAAAACAGCAAAGCAAAATTAATGCAGTCCGTTGGTTCCGGGGGCGAGCAGCCTCCGAAGAAAATTTTTCTATTTTTAGGCCAAATTTCATCAATTCACGGCTATTTTTGGTATGCGGTTGCAAAAAATTTATCCTTTGCTCAGAGCAAAAGGAGGGATATATCCCCTGTATAGGCTGTATCAGTATCCCCCCCACCGTCCGCCCTTGTGTGTTCATGAATTATTATAATTATCCTGTGTTTTGAAGCAATGAGATTTGAACGACGAGTCCAGTTGTTAATTTAAACTTTTAGATTAAGAAGGATTATATAAACCTTATTTTTAATTCGGGTTCAAGGGAAGGGGGGGGGGGATACTGATGCAAAGCCTATACAGGGATATATCCCTCCTTTTGTCTCGGCCGAAAGTGTGAATTTTTTCAACCGCATACCAAAATAGGCCGTGATAAATCGAAATTTGGGGCCTTAAAATAAAAAATTTATTTGCGGAATCCCCTCGCCGGAACCAACGGACTGTAATTTTGCTTACTGATTTATATCCCTACTGTCGTACATGTTCACCAACTGCGTGAAGTAGGGTAGTGGGGTTTAGTGGTGGTAGGGTTTTTTCTCCGCATTAGCGTTTTTTTTCCGCATAGGGTTTTCCACGAAGGTGGTTTTCACCGTCTCGCACCTGGCAGCAGACAGGAATTAATGGCGACCCGTATCATAATGGGGCAGGCCGCAGCGGATGGTGGACAACGACGTCATGCTCTCGTGCCTTAAGTGTTTGTGATCTTGCGTTTGTTAACGGGAATTTAAGTATTAACAATGCTAAAAAATGCGGATTTTAACTCATTACAAACAACCGAGAAGTCAGTCCCTTCAAAATTTTGCTCAGTTGTTTTTCAAGAGATAGAATAAGTTTAAGCCGTATCCATTCCTCTTTTTGGAGGTCACGGTCCGCCCCTGTGAACACACACAAATTAAACCGAAGGATAAGCATGTGTACTGCAACAAAAGCAATTCCTAAACATAATAATATTATCCAAACCTGCATCTTCCACCTTGGGAAAGTCGATGCCGAGATACTGATAAACGATCTGCTGTATCTCTGGCAGAAACAAATCGTTTACTTTGTCTGGCCTTATGAGCTGTTGCACGCACTGTCGAATGCCCCCGTGCAGAAACGCAGATCTGAAAAAACTTCAATTGAAAACGTTTGCCTATTTTGTTGATGAAATATAAAATCTAATCAAATCTAAAGTACCAACCAACACAATCGAATATATGTATTATATTACATGTAAAATTGAGAGAAATCCAAAGCTCAGTCACCCAATATATTATATATGATGTTGTGGCCAAAATTACAATTCAGCCAATGTTGCATTGCTGTGACTTTGGCAAAAAAATCTTAACCAAAGTTACAAAGTATTGTTAAAGTGAAGTTACAAAGCATGGTTTTTTTGCGTAAAATACTGCGTATTTACGCAGTATACCTTAAATTTACGCAGTCAAAAATAAAAATACGCAGAATTTACGCAGCCTTCATGTGCCCATCAAGCGGCAGTAAATCAAGCTTAGCCGAAAAAATTTTTCGATACGTCTCCAATTGATCAAATTTGGCCTAAAAATAAAAAATTCCTCCAATTTTTGTACTGGGGGCTGCCGCCTCCAGACCCCTGCAACTTTATTGCTTTTGTGTTCCTTACTATTGTCTTTCATGCAAGCGTAAGCAAGTGTACCATCATTGCACCATCTGTTTTTAGGGGTAGTGTGAAGAGTGATTTGCGCGATATAATTCGTGAAAGATAGGTATTGTTCGTTTATATTCTCAAAAATGTTTCAACGAAAGTTTTAGTTTAGAAATTATGCAGATACAGTTCTAAAAATCGGAAAAAGGTTTTGAACTATTCAATTCATAATTTGTCAAATTATATAAACTTTTTGTTTAGATTGTTTTCACAGACTAAGTACATATGTCTGTTTATGCACAAAATTTCAATGTTATGGTTGAAAAAAAAATTGTCCCCCCCCCCACAGCAATAGATAAATTGTAAAAACGAGAAGCTTATTTTGAATCTAAAAAACTTTTTTTCATTTCTATTTGTGAAATTGTGGAACATGTACTTCACAAGCTGGCCAATTATATATGTTGATTTTTTGACTTTTTTATGTTGTTCAGGTGATGTCGAGAATATTGGTTATGGTAGTCTCGCAGGGTTGGCAGTCTCGGTCTCGTCTCGGTCTGTGGAAACAGACTGAGTGTCTCGGTCTCGGTCTCGGTAAAACCGAGACCTCGTGTCTCGGTATTTCGATGAGACTAAGTTTTTCAAAATTTTCAAATCCAAGATTCTATGGTCAAAGTTATTGCAGGAAGAACCGTTGCCTCCAAACTTTGGCTATTCAATTCAACTATGTATACAACTGGGGGATTTTTTAAGTTTGGGATGGTTGTGGTTAGCGATTTTTGCATTATTGTATGGGACCTCAAAGCAAAAGTAACGAGAAAAATCCTCCCATCTATCATGGGTGTAAGTTCGTAGCTGATTTAGATAAAAATTTGCTGCCTCGTTACTAGTTGGGTGGCAGTTTATTGAATTTCTGAGCCCCAACCTTTAACCAAATTAGTATAGAAAAACTAGGCGAACATGCCTTTGGGCTGTATGGGGCTCAACCCCCTCAGGGGCGGGAGAACTCTGGTCCGTGGAAGTGCCCCTTCGACTTCTGATGGCCCCCCGCCACGATTCTACGTGGCACCCGAGTAACTGCAAATCATATATACGCACAGCAGCACTATAACGCCTGTGCAGCGAAAGGTGTGCGGACTCATACAAGTGGGCGGGGCCCCCCCTTGTATTGCCCGTCAGCCTCTCTCACCCGTGTTTCTCGCACTTGCGGTCTCCTAACACACACCTATATGGTCCTTTTTTGTACTTAATTTTTACGTTTCAAAGTATCTCAATTTTAAATGAAACGAAACCCCCCCAGGCTGGTCGTTTGCCGTTGGGTCGGTTCGTTTGTCCTCTCGCACCGAACTGCCCGGTGTCTGGTTTTTTGCCGTTTTGATCGGACGACCGCGGCGACCGCGGCGACCACCCCTTAATACACTGTTGGCATACGTGTATGAGGAGGGGTGGAGAGATCCCCCCCACAAAAAGATGGGTGTTCTAACCACATTCCAGTGCTTCCAACACATTTCAAAGAATCGAAATGGCATTCCCCCAGCCTGAAACTACGCAAAAATGGCGCATTGGGCATGTCTGTATATATAGTTCAGCGTCCTATAAGTTTCCAAAGTACCAAAACTTTCATGTGACCAAAACTAACTTTTTGACATTAACTCCAGTTGAATGTAATATTCATTGTAGAATTGCTTGACACACCGTCTAAATGCGTTGGCTATGTTTTTAACCAGTTATATACTAGTTTTCTAAAAATACGCAGTCAAAAATAAAAATACGCAGTATTTACGTAGTGCCGATTTTCAAAAAAACCCCTGTAAAGCCAAAAAAGTTACAATTATTGTGACTTTGGCTAGGCACAGTTATAATTCTTAATCCTCATTGTTAACCGACTGTTTGACCCTGCATGAGATCAACGTATACAATAGACAGGCACGCACATATGTAAATGTCGGCATATATTTGATATCAGTGTTAACCATACATGTACACGGAGTCTCAGTCTTGGGGGGGTGGTGTCGTCCCGGAAAGTTCTAAATTTCAGAGATTGAATTCTTAAACTGACAAAAACGCGAAAATCATTTTTTTGGCTGCATTGTAAGTTTGGCTACGACATATACACCAGCTTTTACAATGGCTACTGAAATGACTGCACTTACAAAAATAAAGAAAAACGACAATAAGTAAATGCATCTAATATATAGTCAAGCGGGGAAAAAAAGCCAGATTCATAGTTTGTGTATCAGGGTTGGCGCGATAGCGCCAAACCCTAGAATAGGACCCACACACCATATTGCGAAATTTTAAAATAAAACTTTTTAATAACTAAAAATTTATGTAAGCAAATCTGTTTTAATTTGGAGTGTGTACTTGCCTGGGGGACGGCTAAATGCTGGCAAAATTTCAGCCAAATCGGACGAGTATTTCCTGAGATATGAAAAATCGACTCCCGCAAACTCGGATTTTTCCGTCTTTTTTTCCCGGTCGCAAATCTCAAGAAATACACATTGGCGGAGAACTTTTTTGTGCTATTTATATTCAATCTGGTTGGGAATAGAGGCATTAGCAAAATGGTGTTCTAGGCTTTTGCCGTTTTGGCTCTGCTCGGAGGGGGGAAACCCCTTTTTTTGGGCATCGAAAAATGGCCGTTTTGGCTCTGCTGGGAGGGGGGAAACCCCTTTTTTTGGGCCTCGAAAAATGGCAAAGTCAAGAATTCAAGAATCAAGAAAGTCACGCAAACAGCCCAAGTCTGATCTTTTGCATGCATGGTAGTGTAGTGGGGTTGTAGTGCATCTGCTATTTTGGAATCGTTCGTGCCACTATAGCACTAGGTAGAGGGCTCACAAAGTAATTTACGTGTATTAAGGGGGTAGTCTACCTACGGGCAGTGCAGCCAAAACGGTTATAGATAGAGGTCTGTCATTTCGTATGCGAATATAAACCCCTATACTGTGCATTGCAACGTGCTATTAATTTTGCTGCCAGATTTACCTAGTAGCCAAAACTGATGTACCCCCCTCTGACACCCTTTAAAACATGTTTTTTCATGACTGTCAATGTATAACGCTTTTATAGATAGTCGCTCGTTGTTTATTTTTAGTGGAGCTCTGTATATAGGCGCAGAGGAGTCCCATGATATTGTTTAGTCTACTTGTTGTGTACTGTTTCACTTTGGCATCCCTGCCAAAGTGCCCGAATGGTCAATTTGACCAAATTTTCGAATTTTGTCAGTTTTGTTGTGAAACAGTCAAAATAGTTGATATGAGATGCTGAACGCGATTATAACGTTATTTTGAGGAAAAACTATGGTTTTCTTCCAAAAAAGTGCTCAGTGGTCAACTATGGTTGTGTATATGTTGTACATAGAAAACGTGTACGCAGTGCAGCCAAAACGATTAGATAGAGGTATGTCAGTTCGTATGCGAATATAAACCCCTATGTTGTGCATTTCAGTGTGCTATTAGTCTTGTTGTTAGATTTACCTAGTAGCCAGAACTGGTGCATCCCCCTCTGACACCCTTGAAAACATGGTTTTTCCATGATTTTGTCAATGTGTAACGCTGTCAATGTGTAACGCTTTTGTGGATAGCCACTTGTTCAGTATTGTTCTTGCAACATAATATATAGATGCAGTGGTGTCAGTTAATGTTGGTTGGTCAGTGTCGTATATGTTGTTGCATTTTGGCACCCCTGGCAAAGTGCCAGAATGGTCAATTTGACAAAATTTTTGAATATTGTCAATTTTGTCGAAAAAATGTGAAAAAGGTTCATTTGAGGTGCCGAACGCGAATATAACGTCGCAGTGACCAAAAATTATTGTGCTAACTCAAAATAATGAAACAGGCCAATGTTAGTGTGTGGGTTTGTAGAAATAAGTAGGTAGCATCATGCGTGACTATCCCTTTTCAGAATGAATCATTTTCATACAAATATTCAATTCCAGTGTCAGCTTTCCTGTCGTCAAGTAACATGGCTGCAGCGGAAAAAGAAATACGATTATTATAAAAATGCCCTTTCACCAAGGGCAGCAGTGTGGGTAGAATAGGAAATTTGGCTGATCTGTAGCGGAAAAATGCTAATAAGCTTGTCAAACTCCCGGGACAAGTTTTGCAGCCGAATAGAAAAACTCAGCTTGCTAAATGAAGCGGACAAGAGTTGCGTCAGAATAGCGGTCGCCCTGCGGCACGTTAGTGCTTTCTGCACCCTATTCGCGCGAATTAATCAGCCATTATCATCAGCTGCACTGTTGCCGGAAAAGTGTCGTG
>JASANF010011231.1:0-39551 GCA_030248245.1 Trissonchulus sp. WLG1_4
TTGCAACTAGTAACATACCCTTGTTAGCATATCCTAACAGTGCAACTTATGACATTTTGAAAAAATTAAACTTTTGTGAAAAATAAAAAGCAAAACTAGAATACAAGAAAGGCGATTACAGTACACTTTGTGTTCAAAATGAAAAAGATACATATATATATATATATATATATATATATATATATATATATATATATATATATATATATATATATATATATATATATATATATATATATATATATATATATATATATATATATATATATATATATATATATATATATATATATATATATATATATATATATATATATATATATATATATTAGCAGTACAACTTTGAAAATATAGAATGTAAAAAATCTAGAATGAAATACATAGTAACAGTACAATTAAACATTTTCAAAGCAAAACAGACACTTTTTTCACAAACATGTCCCACGCGAACGAGCATTGGGTTTGCCCATTGCAATATTCTCAGCAAGACATCTACGGCGCTTATTAACTTTGCTCAGTTTAGCGCTACTGCTCGACGGCCGCCCGGCTGCAAGGCGCTTTGATCCGTTATTCAAAGCAGCCTGTCGAGCTCTAGATGCAGGTTGTGTGTTTATTGTGCCTCCTTTCTTGCGAACCAGTCTCACATGACCAAACCCAGCGGAAAACAAGAAGGACGCGTACTGAGAAGCATTGGTGATTTTGTGCAAACGCTTTACGTGTGCTTGCAATCCTTGAACAATTTGAGGGTCATGACAGTACTTCTCAGCTTGTTCCTTGTGCTTGACAGTAATGTCCACAATAAGCGAAGGTAATGAAACCGGTCTTTCTGGTTCCGTGTCGATTTCCTGCTCTAAACTGTCAAAATTAAAGTCATGTAACCGTCGATAAAATTCTCGACACTGAACGTTTTCACCATGAGCAACACAAGCTATTTTAAATCGATCCTTCTATAATGCAGCTGGCATGTTGCATGAGTCGATTGCAAAAAGTTTATGTACAGCTGCTTGGTGTTTGCAAAAATTTCCATTGCACCCTGATTCACACGAACAGATTCCAAGCTAAGTATTTACGTCATACAAAATATCACGAGTTTCACTAGGGACAGAAAATTGCTGCTGATTGACACAAATTACGTCTTGGATTTGAACGTAGTTGCATTTTGCTAGTAGCCACTCGAGGCGCAGATTTTTTTTAGTACTACGGCATTTCGCAAAGTAGCGCAACTTTTTCCTGCCATAGTCCTCAAGAACATTCACGACAAACTCGATCAGTGCCACAGCATTATATGCTTTGCATCGACTTACAATTACATCCTAAAAAATCCGCATAGAAGCCGCACAATAATTGTTCGTGTTATTTCCTCTCATAAAAGAATCCAGTCGCCATGCTGTGCACCACTCACTACGTCTTTGCCATAACTGATTCAAATGCGAGCAATAAACAGGATATTTCACACGTGTAGGAGAATTGAAGCATTTTTCAGCGGCACTTGCCAACATCGAATGAGCGCGCCTTATGAGCGGAGTAATTATGGATACCGCAAAAGGCTCTTTTTGAAAAGCGATTTTGTCACCACGTTCATTAAAGCAAACGGTTTTTTCCATCAACTTGTCGATGCAACTCTTGGCGTCTCGAACTCATAAATTTTGTTTTCGCCAGTCTCCATATCTAGAACGCATTATTGAATTAGAAAAGTTGCGAAAAATTGATAGAAAGACAGCATCAGCATCAGAGGGGATTGAAACTGCGCATTTTTAATCTGCAGACCAGCTGTCTATCTTTGAGCTACTAGGCCGATGATGAGCCGTCGTAGTTCTTTTTAAGTACTTTCGGAGTCTACTACCGAATTCTGGAGGAGGGGGGGGGGCGGGTGAAACCCCCAATTCTCTCCCACGCCCACGTTTGGTCCTAAGAAATGACCACAAAAATTTAGGCTTAAATGCACAATCTATATGCAATAAACGTGAGCAGGTCATGTTTCACATTAATAAAAAACACTAATTTCAGTAATAATTTTACTAAACCTGCAAATGATCACGTCACCGATAGTGTAGAAAAAGATCAGATTGCGGCATGATTATTTCAAAATTTTGCAGTCAGAACGACATACAGCTGTAAGTATGAATTTAACTGAAGCTTTGTTATGCATTAATGAATTTTACGTAGATGTCGCGTGTAAGCGTGCACGAGCACGAGATTTTACCCCCCTTCTCCCCCCCTCCCCCCCTCCCCACACATCACACCGGTTGTTTGCTTGGAAATCATTCACCCACTGTTTACATTCGAGTGCTGAGCATTTGCTCAGTCGTAATTCAACGTTTAACTTGGTTTCCGATTTAACATTTGACTCAGAGACCAGCCATGGGGTATTACCTGGTAAAATGCTCTTCAGAACATCTTCCATAACTGTCTAAAATTATATACGTGTGTCATAATAGCAGCAGCATTTTAATCTAGAACTAAGTCGGAAAATGTTACCATCGATTCATACTTATGTAAAAATATTGGGCCATAGGGGTAAACAAATGAGCCGTACGTCCGTACGTTCTTAGGCCTTTTTTGCCCTATTAAGGGGGCTACTCAGAGCAAAAACCAAGTTTTCAAGAGAGCGCCTAGTCAAAAATTGTCAATACCTTTGGTTCCAGTTTTTTACATTTGCGCCTTCACAGGGGCTACAACGTGTGCAAATTTGAAGCAAATCGGAGAACCTAAAAGTTTTATTTATACAGGTAGCCACCCTTTAATATTAATCAAAAATTGGTAAAACAATGAAACAAAGTCCAGACAGACAATGAAATAAATCCCAAACAACATTTTGCTTTCCTTCCGATGAAAGGTTAGGACAAAAACATTGTAAAGTTTTAAAACTAAGACTGAGTCTGATAATAACTTTTAAAACAAGTATAAGCCTTAACTGGCGTTTTAAGTTGGCCCAATATATTTTCCGTAATGCAGCACTAATCATCTATCATCCACGCCGCAATTAAGCCAAGCCTTAGCCCTGCGTATTGAAAACGTGCACCGTTATGATAGCTAGTCTATAACTGGAATTATGGTGCCAAACGCGTGTAAACTGTAAGGTTTGCACACTGAGTGCTGAAACGCTGTATGAAAAGCACTGGTGCCAATAACGTGTAGGATTTGCACAGCAAGTGCTGAAACGCTGTAGAGAATGCAATAGTGCCAAATGCGCGTAGGCTTTGCACAGCTGGTGCCAAATTGCTGTAGGGAATGCAATAGTGCCAAATTCATGTGGGGAATGTAAATGCGCAGTTTAGACTATGTCTCTGGAGACTGCTTCTATGCATTCCACCTTGAAAGTTTATAGTGGTGCTTGTCAAAAGTTTTGTATTTTTGCAAAACTGTTTCCAAAATAATGTAGACTGCAATATTTTTTGGCTTTTTGAAGTATAACAATACATTTTTATCCAAGTTAAGCATATTTGGCCTGGTCTGAAGTTTATTTCAGCAGCGAGAGGCAATAATTTGGACGGTTATATTCACGTCTCCAAAAATATATTCTTACGTCCCCAGAAATTGATTCTCACGTCACCGCAGTTTAATTCGGCAATTCAGAGCATTTTGACTAAGTGATTTTACTGAAAAGCATCACATAAATGAAATATAAAACCATACAGACAGAACTAAAGTTATAATCATAATAATTGATAACTCTATAGTTTTTTGGTATTAATTTATGCTTTTTCGCGCGCCTAAATAGTTTACGCAAATTTGCAAAGATAGTGCAGAATTAAAATTCAAGACTAACATGCAAAATGTCATGCTGTATAAAATGTGCACAATTTGACCTGTCTATAACTGTGGATATAGAAAAAATTTCAGTAGTGGCGTTGCAGCGCTTGCTACTGAAACCAAACTATATCAAACAAAAATAAATTATTAAAAACAATTATATTGCTTCGCAGATGCATCAGCATTGGTGTGTGCAGCAGTTGCATATTTAAGAGTTAAAACGCACAACAGTTTTGAAACTTGTCTATTATTCAGCAAATAACGACTGGCGCCTCTTCGATCAACGACCATTCCTAAACTATTACTTCTGGTCGTTCTCAATCGTGTGAGAAGCCTCAACTTTGTGAGCAAACAGTGTATACTGCCAATCGAAAAAGTATTGTGGTCGGATTCTAAATGTGTTCTTAGCTGGTTGAAAAAAATGCGGTTATTGCCTCCTTTTGTATCAATGAGAAGAACGAAATAAAACAATGCAATGCAAAATTTTGATACATGTCAACAAAACATAATAAAGCAGATGTGGCAACACAAGGATGCGTAACATCAGACCTAGTGGCTGATCAACTGTGGTGGCACGGCATAAAATGGCTGCATCGTCAGTAACCCATTCGCTTCGATTCTAAGTGAAGCTTTGACGAAAAAGTGTGTGTAAAGACAACCGGATGGATGAAGATTGAAGACAATATCTAATGCTTGTGCGAATGTCGCCACGCGAGAAAATAAAATTTTAATGACAATTTTGAAATTAAAAAGAGTTTTAGCTAGACAATACAGTGGTGGATCTAGAAATTTCCCATGGGGGGGCTTGGAGCCCAATAGCCCCCTGACCAATGGGGCCCATTTTTTTAAAAATGAGCTGAAATGCAATTAAGGAGGTAATTGCGCTTTTAGGTGTTTTTTTGAAAACTATACCTCAGTGTTTACAAATTCAAATCACAAGCGGTCCTTTGCATTAAGTAGAGCATATTTTACCTAAATTTATGCCATGAACTGGAACTTGACCTTTTATATTGTTTCCAGTACAAACGGCAGAAAAAAGTCTTTCCAAAAATATTAGAATATTTTACAAAGTTTGCTCCACAGCTGTGAACATACGATTACCAGTTGAGGCTAAAAGTTGGTAAGGTTTTTGACATGTTTAAAACGTCCAGGCATCGTTCCTATTTTTTTAATACCTATAGTCTGACCGAAAAGGGTAACAAACGCGTGTAAGCAAAATCGAAATAACACATTTTGTGCTATAGCGCTTTTTCTATGCGCTATATGCGCTATATGCGCTATAAGCGCCATGGAATTTGCTATACGCGCTATTTGCATTATAGCGCTTTTTGGGAGTGGTATATGCGCTATTTCCTCTATAAGCGCTATCGCAGGTGCTATATGTGCTTTTTTTTGAGTATGGATGGAACTTCTACAGAAAAATGGCCATTGTCTATTTAGGCGCTATTTTGTGCTGTTGGCTAACTTACTGAAAATTTTTGTACTTTTTAGTATGTATACGATCCCTCAATAAACAAAAAAAATTTTAAAAGTATTATAAAATTTTTGTTTGTGTTCTGAACGTCGATATACAGTATAGCGCATAAATAGTGCATATAGCACAACGATAGCGCATCAAAGTGCTATAAGCGCTATTTTTGTAGGCTTAAAAAAATAGCGCTTATAGCACCTGACGGTGCTATTTGCGTTATTTACGCCCTATTTTGTGCTATGGACTAATTTATTGAAAAATTTTGTATTTTTGGTAAGTATACGGCCCTTCAATGAATTAAAATTATTTTAAAATTATTTTTAAATTTTTGTTTGTGTTCTGGTCGACGATATAAAAAATAGCGCATATAGCAAAACGATACCGCATCAAAGTGCTATAAGCGCTACTTTTTTGTAGGCTCAAAAATAGCGCTTATAGCACCAGAGGGTGCTATATTTTAGGCGCTATTTTATGCTATTGTCGAATCAACTTCATTCCCTTAATCTATTGTAAAAAACAATTTTACGAAATAATTGGCTTTTTGTATTTTTCTGTGCAACTGAGGTAAATGTGCAATTATACAGCAAATTTGCCTTTAAATATTAAACGAGCGTAGGTTAGCGCCTGCTTACAAGTCTGGTATTTGGGCTTTAGCCTGAATTTTCCAGACATCTTGTAAGCGAGTGTAAAGTCATAAGAAGTTCCGTCTGTTTTTAGCGGTGATAGCCATCTACTTTAGTCACAAGCTTCAAATTCCAATCCGTTTTGTAATATTTTGACCAACCTCCAAACTTGAAATGTCACACTCTTTTTTCTAAATTTTGTTCCATGAATTTTCGTCCTATATATTTATATTTTTTATATCGTAATTTTACGTCGGTTACAATGTCAATTTTGCTACAATAAAACAGCTAAAATGATGCACTTGAAAATGAAGTAAGGAAATACATAGTGCACAATGCACAAATATACACATGCGCCCGCTTTCATGAAAAACAAAAGCAAGAAACTCTGTGTAAGCCACAAGGTTGCAGGGGCAGTGGCATACCCGGCAGAGGCGTTTGGTCATATGGTAACGTATAGGAAATTTTCTTCAGCCAGGCAGTAAGGGGGATCCTTGTGTAAAATGTTACATGTAAGAAGTTTTTGGGGAGGGGATTCCCGCAATTTCCTTCCCGATTGGCTACGCCCCTGTGTATCGCAACATCCGTGACCTCCTCTTCAGGTCCACAAGTCCTGAAGGTCTGAACGAATTACAACGAGTGCATGAAGACGTTGTTCCGAGTAAGCCCCCCCCCCCCAAAAAAAACAGTAAAGGGATCAGCTAGTCCACAGCAGGCTACAAGGGCCTAAATAGAAACAAACCAACATGGAGAGGGGCCTATATATCTAGTCCACAGCAGGCTACAAGGGCCTAAATAGAAACAAACCAACATGGAGAGGGGCCTATATATCTAGTCTACAGCAGGCTACAAGGGCCTAAATAGGTCACAAAACAACATGGAGAGGGGCCTAGTTAGTCCACAGCAGGTTACAACGGCCCAAATAAGAACATGGAGGGCGACCTGTGTGCACGCGCAAGTCGGTGGCCTATCGGCCCTTTGGGGCTTGATTTGGCGACCGGTCTTTATAAGTTACCATGTGCAGCAGCATATCTAATCAAAATATCAGCATATTTTGCTCTATCTCGTTGCTTCACTTTAGTTGTTTTTTGTTTTTATTTCTATTTTTTGTGGCACGGACCTTTCCCCACGCCGGGTCGATACGGTGAGGGGTCCGTGGGAGCAGGACGCGTGGGGCAAGAGCACCTGCTTCCAGCCACAAACTTAGTTTTATTAAGTTTATTTTATTAATTAATTCTTGATTTTATTTTTATTCTTTTTTTAAACTCGATATAACTTAACTGTAGCATAACAATTTATTCATATGTGACGTTGCGAATAATTTTGATTTTAGAAATTTTTAGCATTTTTCCGCCCCAAATTCTTATTGTAAGACATAAACAAAGTTTTAGTAAACTGAACGAACTTTACATAATAATTTTAATTAACAAAAACGCAGCTGAAATCAAATATTTTTAAACAATGGCATAAAAAGACAAAAAATGAGCGATACAGCGGTATGCAATAGTTTTAACTACGTTTCATTAGTTTACCAACACTTATATCTTATCTTTGGGGCACCAAATTGGTAAAAGAATCTAAAAACAGCATTATCCGCAACGTCCCTATGCTGCTGCACACGGGATTACAGTAGTTTGATTGTAGGCTGAGCTTTAGCTTCAGATTGGTAGATTGGTAGCTTCAGATTGGTAGATGTAGCTGCTTCAATCAGATTGGCTGATGGGAGTACCCATTTGGGTACCTACCCGTTTGGATAGGAGGTGCTCATTTGGGTACCCTGTAAGGCCCAGTCAGGATACACTGGGCGACCCATTTGGGTACCTGTAAAACACGTTGACAGTTTTATTATAGTATATTAACCTACAGGCTTAGTCAATGGTGCTTCTCTTGCTTAAATTATTCAATAGAACATTGAAACGAAGGGCATCGACACCTGAAATGTTTAAAAAATAACGTGATGCATACTATTTATTTTATATTTAATTAACTATAATAATAAAAGAAATAAGTAAACATTAAAATAAATAATTTATAATTTAACGTATCAAAAAACTGTCAATTGACGTATTAACTTGACTTGTTAAGACAAACTCTGTCAATAAATTGTTCTCGACCTTTCCTAAAACTAGTTACTATGTGACTTGTAATGAACAGGCTGTAATTGTTTGACTTAGTTGCACAATCACATGACACCTAATTTGCATATTCATATTTTTACTTGCAGTTACTGTCTGCGGAGGTCTAGTTGAATTTTGTTCAAGTTGTTCAAGTTGTCTAGTTAAACATGACTTGTCAAGACATAATAAACTGTTCTCGACTTGTTCCAAAACTAATTGCTGTGTGACTTGTGTGAGTAGGCTATGTCTGTAGTTGTTTGGCTTAGTTGCGCAATCACGTGATACCTAATTTGCATATTGATATTTTACTTTTTCTGCGTACCTAGGATGTCTAGTTGACTTTTGTCTGGGTATTGTCCGGAGTGCATTGTAACGATTGGAATAATAAACAAATGACAGCAGTATGGCATTCCAAATCAGTCTGTATGTTTGAGTCAGTTTTTGAACATACATATATTAACCCATCATTGCTCTAAGTCTACATATGATTAGCGTGTAACATTTGTTCCATTTTCGTGTTCTAAATTGATTATGTTCTATGCCTGTTTATGATTATGTTCACAAGCTTTGTCTAAATTAAACGTTTGTTTAACCTAAACACTCGCTAGCGTTGTAGTTAGACTAGTCTTTTGGCTAGTCCATGGTTAATCCAAGTATTTTTTATTATTTTACTTAAGTATTTTTGGACATTTTTGCATTTTATAGTTTTACTTTGTTCTTATTCAACAAATCGGCTAATAATATTGCGTATTATCATGTCTGTTTTGCTTTTTAGCTGTTAGTATACGTTTATATGATAGTTAATGTGCATAATCTAGTATAAAAATATGAAAAGTTTATTTACCATTCTGTTTATTTAGGGTAAAATCGAGTATACCGTCATTTTTCAAAATTTAGCAAATTTTTGCAGTTTGTAAAACGTAACTTTGCAAAAACTTAAGTAAATGCCGTAAAATTTTGGAAATAAGTTTTTCAGCGTTCTAGTCATTACCAGCATCAAAATTTAGTAACTAAATTGCTGTTTAGTTATACTTATATGCTAACTAAAAACGGCTCCTATCGTTAGGGCCTTTACGTCACTATACTCGGGTAATTCCGTCATCGTCCGTCTAAATCGCCGTCACAAATTCGGCTAATGCCGTCCATAAATTGCCTATTACCGTCACAAAATCGCCTATTGCCGTCACTTCCTTTAGGTGAACCGGCACTTAAAAACAGATTACTTTTTTAGTAAAAATCTAATTTTAATAAACTTGATGATTTTTTAAACATTATCTACACAGGAATATAATTTTTACATCCATCCACACATGTGTCAATTTAAAAATTAAGTGTCGGATTAGCGATAAAATCAGAAAAAGTTTAAACATGCACGTCCCATAAAGGATTTCAAGACCCCGTGGACCGTACTCAACTGAAGGAGGGTGCCACCTCCTCTATTGAGTACAGAATCTTGAACTGTAACTATAACTGCACTTTAATTAAAGTAAATCACCGACAATTATTTAAAACGTTTGATAAAAATCATTGATTTTGAACTTACTTTAACTTAAATTAACGCCTGAGTTGTATTTTAAATAAAAGTTTAATTTTATATTGATACCTTGGCCTTACTTTAATTTTAATTTTAATGAAAATGGTTAAATTTTTTACCCATTTTTTAGACCCGTAATCCACACTAATTACAAACGTTTGGTTAATCATTTACCTAATAGTTAGCTTATTCAATAATAGGCAAACGTGCTATTAAACTACGTAACTAACTTGAATTTTAAATTAACTTTTATAAAAATGCAAGTTTATTACCTAACTAAACAGCATTGTCGGTACGTGTTAAAGCAAAATGTTCTGCAATAGAAATTAAAAATGAATGAAATCAAAAAATTCTGTTAAACGAGTCCATTTAAATAAACAGGCTTTGTAAATAACGTTTAGACCGGTCTAAACGGTTTAAATTAAAGGTTTGTAGTGAACTGTACTTGTTGTAACTCACTATAGTTGTACTTGTTGTGGTACAACCTTGCAGTGAACTGTACTTGTTTTGGTCCATAAATTTTGAGTAACGCTTGATGATCTGTTATAATCGTAAAATGTCTGCCCAGTAGATAAGTGAAAATTTTTTTAAGCCAAACACAATAGCTAATCCTTCTTTTTCAACTTGAGAATACTTTTGTTCTGCGTTATTGAGAGTTATTGAAGCTGCAATTATCATCTATTCTTTTGCATTGGAAAACCTGTGAGACAGAATCGCGCTTATACCAACGTCAGAAGCATCGCATGCCATAATAAGTGGCTTAGCCGGATCATACGGTACGCGAACACAGTCTGAGTTTAACTCTCGTTTCAGTTTTTCAAAACTATTTTGACAGCTTTTTGGCCAGTTCCAAGGCACATCGTCTTTCAGCAAGTTGTATAATGGACGTGCTGTTGTTGCAATATTTGGCAACATGGAACTGTAAAAATTTATTTTTCCAATAAAGGCTTTCAAGTCACGTTTATTTTGAGGCTGTGGCATTTTGATAACTGCTGCAATTTTTTAGCCTATTGGTTTCAAACCTTCAGCATCTACTGACAAACCTAAATATTCAACCTTTTTTGCAAAAAATTTAGATTTTTGTAAATTCAGTCTTGCACCAAATTTTTTGTTGCAGTACACTTTCCAAGTTTTCTAAATGTTCTTGATCAGTTTTGCCGGTTACAATGATGTCATCAAAAAGCCACGCTGCGCCCTTACAGCCTGATAAAATCATGTCCATACATCGATTAAAAATCGCCGGTGCAGACGACACACCGAAGGCTAATCTTTTTACTTTGTACAGTCCTTTGTGCGTGTTGATCACGCAAAGTTCTTGAGCGCCAGGGTCCAGTTCAAGTTGATTATATGCACGAGCCATGTCTAGTTTGGAAAATTTTCCCCCGTGAACTAACTTTTGGAACAAATCTGCGTGACGAGAAATGGGGTATTGATCAACAACAAGACATGGGTTAATTGTTTGTTTTATAATCTGCGCAAACTCGAACTGTTCCGTCCGGTTTTTGGACAGGTACAACCGAGGATGCCCACTCTGAGAAATCAACTTTTTCCAGAATAACTTCTTCTTCATCCCTTTTTAAAGATTTCTCAATTCCTTCTTTTAACGCATACGGAACTGGTCTAGCTTTAATAAATTTTGGTTTAGAGTGTTCTTTCAGAAACAATTTAATTGGGAAATGCTTTATCGTTCCAATGCCTGGCTGAAAAATTTCTGAATATTTTTCTAGCACTTTTTGAAGCTTTTAACACTCGTCCTTTTTTGACTTTTAAACGGTGAATATTAAATTGAAGCAGCTTGCAGTGACTCAGCCAGTTTCTACCAAGCAAGGGGGTCCGTTGGATTTACATACTACCATCGGCAAGTGTTTGTAATGATGTCCATCTATCGTTGCAGAAACCATACAAGACTCTCTGACAGCAATTTCCTTTTAGCCTTTGTAGCCTTTTAGTCGAATGTAAGCCTTTTCCAGTTCAGGTTGACGTTTCGTTTCAGGTTTGCAAAAAGCTTTTCCGATACTACGGAAACTGCGGCACCAGTGTCCACTTGCATTTGTACGGGAGTCCCATTAAGATCGACATCTACAACTATAGGTTTGTCATTGGAAAACATCGAATTTACGTACAAAAGTGGAACTTTATCAGTGGAATTATTGTCCGATTCATTTTCAGTTGTGTCATTAATGTCACTATCGGTATCATGCTCTTCAATGCAAAATGTTTTACTTTTCGCAGCAATTGACTTTCGACTATTGTTATTTGTGAAATAGGGAGCGTTTCTTTGCTTACTATCTGTGCTGCGACAGATGACAACTAGATGTCCAGTTTTGCCACAAAGATTACAAATTGTGGTCTTGTGACGACAGGTTGACGCGGTATGATTAGCTTTGCCACATCGGTAACAGATCGGATTCGCATATCTGGGCTGATCATTCTTTCTCGCGAGTGATTTCTGTACAGCATTGATTTATTTTTGTGTCATAGCGTTGGAACCTTGCTCGGATGCTTCCATAGCACGAGCAATTTCAAGCGCTCGAATTAAACACAAGTTTTGCTCCGATAGCAATTTTTTTTGAACGTTTTTGTTACCAATCCCAAAAACAAACGCGTCACAGAGGGCTTCTTCAAGAAAATTTCCGAATTCACAATGGGTAGCAATTTTACGCAAAGAAGCAATAAATGCAGAGATGCTCTCGCCGGCATCTTGATTGCGATGATAAAACTTGTAGCGTTCTGCTGTCTTCAGCGGAGCTGGTTCGTAATGCTCTTTTAGGAAACGTTGTAATTCCTCCAGCGGCATGTCATTAGGCTTTTGAGGTGCACACATATCCTTTAGCAAATTGTAAGAGTCAGAACCTACCATGGTTAGAAAAACAGCCTTCTTTTTAGCGTCATCGTCTATGTCATTCGCAAGAAGGAACAGTTCCAATCTGTCAACGTACGAAGACCAGGATTCTGCTTCAGGGTCATAGTTCTGTAATGATCCAAAAGCAATTTTGGGTGATCTGAAATACCATTTGGGAACAATGTACCTAGCGAAAAATGTTGGTTGGATCGAAACATTTTCAACGACAAACATAACACTAAAGTATTACAAATTTTTGCCGCTGACAACGTTAGCTGTTAAAGAGTTTGTCTAGACAGTACACGCACGGGGTTATACCATTTATACCACATGTAGGTAAAAATGAAGATCAATATTTTAAAAATTGTACTGAAGGCAAAAACAGAATAGAAATTTATTGTCGAAAATTTGACCCCTCAAGAGTGTATCAAATTTCTAGCTCATTCTGGCTAATACTGCCAGGCAAACCCGACAGTATATTTCGAGCATTAAATAATTCAAATTCAAATCCGCAAAAGTACTAAATCAGTCGAATTCTAGAAATAGAAATGTTCTAGAATTGACCTTTATCGCGCCAGCCGTTGTGTATTATTCATTAATTATTTTTGGCTCAAAAATGTGGGTTTGTCAGATAGGAATAAAAATGTGGAATTGGTTGATAACGTTATTTAAGTATTGGCTTTAAGTAACCAGGCCATTTTAACGCCCAACGTTTTTGTTTATATAGTTTATTAATATATATCCATAAGTGGTCTGTGATTTGCACGGAGCAATGTAGTGCACTGTAGATTCGTACAATAATATTACAACAGTACAACAATATACTAAAATGTTTAAAATTGCTAGAGAGAAGAAGTAAGTAAACAACAAAGAAAACAAAAGAGAACTTTAAGTATATAATAATAAACAGGAAAGAATCTTAGGTTTGTTAAACAATTCTTATAGAATGGTATTTTTCTATTATAATTACTAAAACTTCAATAAACTAAGCATAAAAAGCAATAAGGCAGTAACAGAAGATGGTGCACCAAACAGTTTAATTGGCGTAGTGTGATAATATAAAAAATTTTTCCACACGTTGTGTTTCATTAATGGAGCTTGTTACATTTACAATGCCCTTTCCGGGAACCATTTCCCCTATCGTGCGTGCAAATTAGAAGGGAATCAGAGAACCTAAAATTTTCACTTATACACGTTGCTCCCCTTTTAAAGTCTCAAGTTCTGTACTTTTGGTGGGGTATTGTCGCCAAAATGATGTTCAGTAACAGGTGTAGTGCAATATTCTGAGATATTTCCACACAATTTACTTAGCTCACTGGCGCTTGTTAAAGCAAAGTACCTACTGTATTTCCCGTGACAGCGCACAAACATCTTGTAAAGCATCAATAGTCAGTACTGGCTAATGAAACAAGCCCAATTTTCGCCAAATTCTATAGTCAAGCGAAAAGCACAAACTTTCAAGTACACTGGCTAGAGGCCATTGTAAACCTGTTGGGTCAGTTAAAGTACACTTGGTCTGAAAGGCTAACGCATATTCGGCAGGATGGATGAAAGTGTAAACCCAAATTTTTTTCATTTTTTGTCAAACGCCAGTTCATTAGCTAATAGCTAGCCTGTAGGGTTGCTAGTCGGGGAAGCAACAATACTTTTGCATGGTCACAGTCCGCAGCTCAACAAGCAACGTCTCTAATAATTTGGCACTTCCGTCTTTGTAGGAAAGCAATCAGGAACTTTTAACTTCTTTATTTTAGCACAAACCAACAGGTCATATATTTAGTAATTAATCGTAACTAGGAGTTCCTAGTTAGAATTCCCAAAAACTAACATTAGCAGTAAACATTAGCATTTAAACTTACACTACCCCCCTTCATTGAAAGAAAAAACTTTTGGGTTGAAAAGGGACTATTTTAAAATGAAAACTGGATGATATTTCTACATAAAGCTGTTATATTTTAAAATCAAAATGATGTTTAGTAGTTTAGTGCGATTTAACTAATAAACCTTTGGCTGCTGTTAAATACAAAAAATACATGCACGTACCATTCACATACACAAAATAACTGTCACTACATGAACACATTAATGCAAACGTAATTTTTATCAAAGAAACTTTTCAGTTCTTATTAATCTTACAGTCTAATCATAAGGTTGGCTGGTGGAAGTGTAAGAGTTGACCTCTAGTAAATTCTTTGCAACAAGAGACTCCCTGAGCTTGCACGCCCCACGAGTTGTGTTCAACTACTTTGTATTTTCGAAGAACACAAGGTAGGATGTGGGCTCATGGGCTCATGAATTCCGCGTTAATTAACACTCAATTTTTGTTACACGCTATATTTTGAAATGTAACGGATTGCAGGAACAGCGTTAATTTTAACGGATTTTCCTACTTTTGGTGGTAATTTAGTAAGCCGCTCCAATTGACCTTTTATATAATCGTCAGCTTGTGCAGTCGCGCGTTTAAGACCGTAATGTTTTGTTTGCTTGCTTTCATATTTTTGAATTTGATCGCGCGGTATGTAGGCGAATTTGTAAGTACTAAAAAAACGTACAGGTACCGAGTTTTTAGCAGGTTTCTTGTGGCGCAAAGGTGTTTCTTCAGCCTTTACAATTACTGCCGGCCACCAAGGGTAGCCGGGATATTTCGCCAATACCACACTGTCTTCAGACAAAGGCGGTAGAAAACAAGTTTCACTTTTTGGCAGTTCTTTCTTAGGCTTATTACCAGTGCAGTTTTTTATCACCAATAAACCGGAAGTGAAGGAGCCAAACAGTGTTTTTCTTGAAAAATTCTTTTCTGCAGTCAGAAATTTTCCAGCTCCTTTGCGGCACCATTCTGAACTGCATTATGTTCCAAAAGAACTAAGTGACTCATCGCACGTATGGCTCAAAAAAGTTTCTCCAGAAAATTCGTTAAGTTATCGGTATGACGGACCATACAAAGTTTTTGAGCGGAATGAGAAAACAGTGAAACTTAACGTAAATGGCTACGAAGACCGATTTTCAATTGATCGTGTTAAACCAGCTTTTATAATGAAACCTGAAAACAACTGCACTGGTAATAAGCCTAAGAAAGAACTGCCAAAAAGTGAAACTTGTTTTCTACCGCCTTTGTCTGAAGACAGTGTGGTATTGGCGAAATATCCCGGCTACCCTTGGTGGCCGGCAGTAATTGTAAAGGCTGAAGAAACACCTTTGCGCCACAAGAAACCTGCTAAAAACTCGGTACCTGTACGTTTTTTTAGTACTTACAAATTCGCCTACATACCGCGCGATCAAATTCAAAAATATGAAAGCAAGCAAACAAAACATTACGGTCTTAAACGCGCGACTGCACAAGCTGACGATTATATAAAAGGTCAATTGGAGCGGCTTACTAAATTACCACCAAAAGTAGGAAAATCCGTTAAAATTAACGCTGTTCCTGCAATCCGTTACATTTCAAAATATAGCGTGTAACAAAAATTGAGTGTTAATTAACGCGGAATTCATGAGCCCATGAGCCCACATCCTACCTTGTGTTCTTCGAAAATACAAAGTAGTTGAACACAACTCGTGGGGCGTGCAAGCTCAGGGAGTCTCTTGTTGCAAAGAATTTACTAGAGGTCAACTCTTACACTTCCACCAGCCAACCTTATGATTAGACTGTAAGATTAATAAGAACTGAAAAGTTTCTTTGATAAAAAATACGTTTGCATTAATGTGTTCATGTAGTGACAGTTATTTTGTGTATGTGAATGGTACGTGCATGTATTTTTTGTATTTAACAGCAGCCAAAGGTTTATTAGTTAAATCGCACTAAACTACTAAACATCATTTTGATTTTAAAATATAACAGCTTTATGTAGAAATATCATCCAGTTTTCATTTTAAAATAGTCCCTTTTCAACCCCAAAAGTTTTTTCTTTCAATGAAGGGGGGTAGTGTAAGTTTAAATGCTAATGTTTACTGCTAATGTTAGTTTTTGGGAATTCTAACTAGGAACTCCTAGTTACGATTAATTACTAAATATATGACCTGTTGGTTTGTGCTAAAATAAAGAAGTTAAAAGTTCCTGATTGCTTTCCTACAAAGACGGAAGTGCCAAATTATTAGAGACGTTGCTTGTTGAGCTGCGGACTGTGACCATGCAAAAGTATTGTTGCTTCCCCGACTAGCAACCCTACAGGCTAGCTATTAGCTAATGAACTGGCGTTTGACAAAAAATGAAAAAAATTTGGGTTTACACTTTCATCCATCCTGCCGAATATGCGTTAGCCTTTCAGACCAAGTGTACTTTAACTGACCCAACAGGTTTACAATGGCCTCTAGCCAGTGTACTTGAAAGTTTGTGCTTTTCGCTTGACTATAGAATTTGGCGAAAATTGGGCTTGTTTCATTAGCCAGTACTGACTATTGATGCTTTACAAGATGTTTGTGCGCTGTCACGGGAAATACAGTAGGTACTTTGCTTTAACAAGCGCCAGTGAGCTAAGTAAATTGTGTGGAAATATCTCAGAATATTGCACTACACCTGTTACTGAACATCATTTTGGCGACAATACCCCACCAAAAGTACAGAACTTGAGACTTTAAAAGGGGAGCAACGTGTATAAGTGAAAATTTTAGGTTCTCTGATTCCCTTCTAATTTGCACGCACGATAGGGGAAATGGTTCCCGGAAAGGGCATTGTAAATGTAACAAGCTCCATTAATGAAACACAACGTGTGGAAAAATTTTTTATATTATCACACTACGCCAATTAAACTGTTTGGTGCACCATCTTCTGTTACTGCCTTATTGCTTTTTATGCTTAGTTTATTGAAGTTTTAGTAATTATAATAGAAAAATACCATTCTATAAGAATTGTTTAACAAACCTAAGATTCTTTCCTGTTTATTATTATATACTTAAAGTTCTCTTTTTGTTTTCTTTGTTGTTTACTTACTTCTTCTCTCTAGCAATTTTAAACATTTTAGTATATTGTTGTACTGTTGTAATATTATTGTACGAATCTACAGTGCACTACATTGCTCCGTGCAAATCACAGACCACTTATGGATATATATTAATAAACTATATAAACAAAAACGTTGGGCGTTAAAATGGCCTGGTTACTTAAAGCCAATACTTAAATAACGTTATCAACCAATTCCACATTTTTATTCCTATCTGACAAACCCACATTTTTGAGCCAAAAATAATTAATGAATAATACACAACGGCTGGCGCGATAAAGGTCAATTCTAGAACATTTCTATTTCTAGAATTCGACTGATTTAGTACTTTTGCGGATTTGAATTTGAATTATTTAATGCTCGAAATATACTGTCGGGTTTGCCTGGCAGTATTAGCCAGAATGAGCTAGAAATTTGATACACTCTTGAGGGGTCAAATTTTCGACAATAAATTTCTATTCTGTTTTTGCCTTCAGTACAATTTTTAAAATATTGATCTTCATTTTTACCTACATGTGGTATAAATGGTATAACCCCGTGCGTGTACTGTCTAGACAAACTCTTTGAGAGCTAACGTTGTCAGCGGCAAAAATTTGCTAATACTTTAGTGTTATGTTTGTCGTTGAAAATGTTTCGATCCAACCAACATTTTTCGCTAGGTACATTGTTCTGAAATGGATCTCTTTTAAACATCAAAATTGCTTTTGGATCATTATAGATGACTATGACCCTCAAGCAGAATCCTGGTCTTTCGTACGTTGACAGATTGGAGCTGTTCCTTCTTGCGAATGACATAGACGATGACGCTAAAAAGAAGGCTGTTTTTCTAACCATGGTAGGTTCTGACTCTTACAATTTGCTAAAGGATATGTGTGCACCTCAAAAGCCTAAGTGACATGCCGCTGGAGGAATTACAACGTTTCCTAAAAGAGAATTACGACCCAGCTCCGCTGAAGACAGCAGAACGCTACAAGTTTTATCATCGCAATAAAGATGCCGGCGAGAGCATTATTCTGCATTTATTGCTTCTTTGCGTAAAATTGCTACCCATTGTGAATTCGGAAATTTTCTTGAAGAAGCCCTCTGTGACGCGTTTGTTTGGATTGGTAACAAAAACGTTCAAAAAAAATTGCTATCGGAGCAAAAACTGTGTTTAATTCGAGCGCTTGAAATTGCTCGTGCTATGGAAGCATCCGAGCAAGGTTCCAACGCTATGACACAAAAATAACATCAGCACCACCCACCGGTTTCGTCGTCTTCACCAGCTCACACTGAATATGAGCCAGTCACGCAATAGGAGAATATATATTTTTGAAGGCAACCGATCAGACTAAGAATACGCTCCCCATTAAAATCTCAATTAGAAAAGAACTTATATTATTCAATAAATATGCTGAATTTGGGCTCTGCAATGTGAATAACTTTATGATTTAAGTGTCTGTAATCATATTCACATTTCATGTGCTGAGTCACAGTTTTACTGAGCTAGACAGCGAGCTACAGAAGCAGCTGGCAGCCTTTCTAGTATTTCTGAACTCAAGGGCGCTACGCAAAGCGCTCCGAAGTCACGAAAACTGCCAAATATAAAAACGAATAAACGCGTGTTTTGGCTTAAATCTGCGATTGTGAAATGTAAATAGGAGTGAATTTTGACGATGTACATGTCTGTATGAGTGCGAGAAAAACCTGCCTAGACCAGGGGGTGACCCCCGAATTGTAACATCTGCATGGTTTCTGCAACGTTAATGCAACATTAGTTGGACTTCAATACAAACACTTGCCGATGGTAGTGTGTCAATCTGACGGACCCCCCTTGCTGGATAGAAATTGGCTAAGCCATTGCAAACTGCTTCAATTTAATATTCACAGTTTAAATGTAAAAAAGAACGAGAGTGTGAAAAGATTAAAAAAGTGCTGGAGAATATTCAGAAATTTTTCAGCCAGGCATTGGAACGATAAAGTATTCCTCGATTAAACTGCTTCTGAAAGAAAACTTTAAACCAAAATTTATTAAAGCTAGACCAGTTCCGTATGCGTTAAAAGAAGAGACTGAGAAATCTTTAAAAAGGGATGAAGAAGAAGGTATTCTGGAAAAAGTTGATTTTTCAGAATGGGCTTTCCCGGTTGTTTCTGTCCAAAAACCGGACGGAACAGTTCGAGTTTGCGCAGATTATAAAATAACAATTAATCCAAGTCTTGTTGTTGATCATTGAACCATTCCTCGTCCAACAGATTTGTTCCAAAAGTTAGTTCACGGGGGAAAAATTTCTAAACTAGACATGGCTCGTGCAGATAATCAACTTGAACTAGACCCTAACGCTCAGGAACTTTGCGTGATCAACACGCACAAAGAACTGTACAAAATAAAAAGATTAGCCTTCGGTGTGTCGTCTGCACCGGCAATTTTTAATCGATGTATGGACATGATTTTATCTGGCTGTAAGGGCGCAGCGTGGTTTTTTGATGACATCATTGTAACCGGCAAAACTAATCAAGAACCTTTAGAAAACTGGTAAAGTGTACTGCAACGACTTAAAAAAATTGGTGCAAGACTGATTTTACAAAAAATTAAATTTTTGCAAGAGAAGGTTGAATATTTAGGTTTTTCAGTAGATGCTGAAGGTTTGAAACCAATAGGCTCGAAAATTGCAGCAAATAGCAAAATGCCACAGCCTCAAAAAAGTGACTTGAAAGCTTTTAGTGGAAAATAAACTATTACAGTTCCATGTTGCCAAATATTGCAACAACAGCGGGTCCATTATACAACTTGCTGAAAGACGATGTGCCATGGAACTGGTCAAAAAGCTGTCAAGAAAGTTTCAAAAAACTGAAACGAGAGTTGAACTCCGACTGTGTTCGTGTACCGTATGATCCAGCTAAGCCACTTATTAAGGCATGCGATGCTTCTGACGTTGGTATAAGCGCAATTCTATCTCACAGATTTTCCAATACAAAAGAAAAGATGATAATTGCTGCTTCACGAACTCTCAATAGCGCACAACAAAAAATTCTCAAGTTGAAAAAGAAGGATTAGCTATTGTGTTTGATTTAAAAAAAATTTCACTTATTTACTGGGCAGACATTTTACGATTATAACAGATCATCAAGCGTTACTCAAAATTTATGGACCAAAACAAGCCATTCGTGTCTACGCCCTAAATCACTACAAAGATGGGCAATTATGCTTTCCTGTTTTGACTATGACATTGAATATCGATCATCAGCAAAAAAATGCTAACACGAACTGTTTATCTCGATTACCGCTTTCGGTTTCCACTTTAGCCTCTGACGATGATGATGTTGCCAAAGTGAAAATATCTATTCAGAAAGCGAAACGCCGTCGATCGCTTTCTTCACAAAAATAGGCTTAAAAGTGAAACTTCGAAAGACCCAACATTAAGTCAAGTCATCAAATTTTGTCAAACAAAATGGCCTTCCCGGCTGCACTACGTCTGTGCTAATTTAAAACCAATTTATCTTCAGCGGCATCAGTCATCAGTGGTTGAAAACTGTCTGATATAGAAAGGTCGAATCGTCATCCCAGACTCTTTGAAGACACCAGTTTTATCAGAACTGCATTCAGGTCACCCAGGTTCTCTGCGCATACGAATGTTAACCAAACGGCCTGTTTGATGGCCAAAGATCAATGTAGCTATTGAAAATTATGTTAAGCAATGCCATTATTGTCAGAAAAACCAATGCGCCAGCATCCCTCCACAAAAAAGTTGCTTGGCCTAGAAGTGAAGTTTTGGAGCTATTACATTTGGACTTTGCAGGGCCAATCAAAGGGACTCAGTGGCTGATTTTGGTAGACGCAGGGTCCAAATGGCCAGAAGTTTTCAAAACTAAATCTACCACTTCAAAGCAAGTAATTAGTATATTACGCAGTGTATTTTCTCGATTTGGGTTGCCATAAGTCTTTGTCACAGACAACGCTACAGCTTTCATGTCTAAAGAATTCACTGAATTTTGCTATTCTCTTATGTATTATTAATTCTCCACCGTATCATCCAAATTCCAATGGTGAAGCTGAGCGACTTGTGCAAGCATTCAAAAACGCTATGAAAACACTCTCCGCAACTCAAAAGCTGGAGCTCCAGATTCAACAATTTTTATTCCAATATCGCATTACACCTACCGCTGGGAAGTATTCAACACTTTCAGATAAAATATTTGGTCGTCGTAATTTTTCTCGACTAGACCGTTGTTTGCCATCTCCAACACAACCTGCTACAAACTCACTAAATAGCACTAAGCCTGATCGCGACATTGACTTCAAGGGCGGCGACAAAATACTCGCCCGCAACTATATTGGGAGCAACAAATGGAAGACTGGTGTTGTTATCAAAAATGTGGAAATTTTATCTACGTGGTAGATGTTAAAGAGCAAATTTTGCGCCGTCATGTGGACCAATTGAAAACGTTGCATTCCAGTTTTATTAGAGATGACAATAACAATGACTGGTGGGCAGTTGGACCAGGCCAATTCGTTCAAACAATACTCAACCGTCACAACCGAATGGACATAATTATCAGCAAGAATTGGATGGCCGACCCACCAGGTTACGCCGTGTTCCGCTGCGTTATGACGCTTCCTCTGGAATACTGTTTCGCCATGACTCATAAAGGGGAGAAAGTGTAGTGCACTGTACTTGTTGTAACTCACTATTGTAAGCTGTACTAGTCAGTTTAGATCCTACAGAATGTATCTTCTTATATGATACTATATATACATTGCGATACGATAATAGTAAAAGCCATTACAGTAAGATAGCAAAAGATTAACATTTATCATGGGCAGGACTTAACTTCTGTAATTTAAATTGGTACATCAAATACTTTATTATATTAACACATAATTGTTTTTAGCTTTGTTTCCATTCATGCTATCAAAAACAACTTGTTAGAAGCTGCAACTGTTCCGATACGCGGTTTCCACCATTGAAAGGCAACGTCTCTATTGTACCTTGCATTACTAATGTCACTTGGGGTACGAAAACTCAAACTAGTTAACTCTGATTAGTTAAATTATTAAAACTCAAAACTTTAACAAATATGTGTGAACCAAACAATTAGCAAAAATAGTTGCGTCAACGATAGACTTTTACTTTACTTTACTGAAAAACTGTTGATTGTGTGAAACGTGAACTTACTTTTTGTCGCAGTTAGTAACAGTGCCATACGTTTTTTGCCATTAAAAAATACAAAAAACGCAAAAATACATAGTACGCAAAACCGCAAATTGTTAACACTATAGTATTGTTTTAGTGAAATGCGCAAAAAAACAGTATGCATTGTTTGAAACGGGTGACTTACATTGGTATAAAAACTGCACCTGTCCTGTTTCCTGCAGGTGAGTTTTTTCTGTACTGCTAAGCTTTTCCTTTTTGTTCCTACTAGAGTAGGAACATAGGTGTTTGTTCCTATAACGTGAAGTTGGTGTGATACGTTGTGTATAGGCTATGATTTGTGTGTTAACCTAGCCCCTGCTGACGTGCTCTTTTTTTGTTAGGGGGGAGGGGGTCAGTGGACAATTTCAATAAATAAGAACTCAAATGCATTGCCCAATGTCTGTATAGAGAAAGTTATTGTATACCAAAATCAAGTAAAAATTGGCAGTAATTGCAAAACTTTTTTTATAATATCAGACGCAAGAATTTATTTTTGTCTGCTACTGCCCTCCTTCTACAGAAATTCTGCTGCACAATCCAATGTGGTAATTTTACATACACAACTGTGAACGTGAAGTATACGTACATACATTATGTAATGAATGATGATAATAGCCATACACTACACTGCATTTGTTAAAATCGGCACCGAAATGTTTCAACTAAATATATAAACGCATCTGAAACTATTTCAATTAACGCTTCTTCAGCCTCGGTTGAGATCAAGGCGAATAAGTATTAGCGGTCGTCAACAGACTTTTTCACTGACAAATGACTGCGACGGATGGTGCGAAGTACAATTCAGCAATGACAAACCGCATGATGCATCCCTGTTTGTCACTTGTAGTTTCGCAAATACGGCTTTGACGTTTTTGGGCTACAAAATATTAATCAAGATTAATATTAGTATTAAACTTAATAAGCATTCACGTGCTGTTTTTTGAATTTACTTGCAGGCATATTTCGACGTCAAAAGTTAGTGTTTTTATGAAAACAACAAACTTTATTGCTTATACAGAAGTTCCTGTTTATAATGTGAGTTATGGTGTTTTCCACTTTTGATGTTATTTAGTTCTTTTCAATTATTCCAGTGCATAATTACAAAAAAATTTAATATAGGATGATGAGAAAATACTATTTATAAACCCATGAAAATAAGAAAAATGGTAACGCTGTTCAGCAAGGTAATAAATTGTCTCTCGGTGACGCTACGATCAGAGTATGACACTTTTCCTATTATGCCTTCGGGCGTGCGTCCAATGCGCAGCGCGAAATAGCCCGTTTATGTACGGTTTTGAGGGGGGGTACCCCCTCCCTCAACTGAAGACCCCGTACTCAACTGAGGGGGGGTGGTACCCCCCCCCCTCAGTTCAGTACCCCGTCTTCAGTTGAGGGGGGGTACCCCCCCCCCCTCATTTCAAGACACTAACAAGGACTTTTGTTGATGTGCTGAAATGAGGGGGGGTATCCCCCCCTCAACTGAAGACGGGGTACTGAACTGAGGGGGGGTACCCCCCTCAGTTGAGTACGGGGTATCGTTTGGAGGGGGGGGGTTACCCCCTCCGTGGAGTGACCTTCGGGGCACTTTATGTGGTGTGTGGGCACCCATAGGAGCCACATGCTTTTCCACTATTGTCCACTTTTATCTACATAATGTAAAACAGGCTTTAGAAATGGCAAAACGAAATGAAGGATTTCAAATTTCATTTGAGAGTGAGGTGCGTACAAATTTAGTCCGAAAAACAAAATGGTGTTTAAAAAATGCACCGAAACTGTTTCTAATCAGAATGAGGCATCAAAGATGAAATTTTTTATAAATTGTAAGGTTTGATTTAATAAATAGACAGTTTAACAATGCCCTCACACCAACACCCAAAACACATGACTATGTGACTGTAAGGTGCAGTAAGTATCTCACTTATAGGTCAAACACCACGGGGTGCATTTGATATGTAGCAACTGCGTCTACAGCATTATTGTTAGCGTCCCTTTCTGACTTATACTGTCGTAGTCACTAACTGTGTTTAAAATTAATAGCCTTTTTAAACTATGGCATTTTTTGCTTTGTTTCAGTTTTTCAAGTACACGGCTAATTTTGGTGGTTTGCTTGGAATTCTAACTGGAGGATCTTTGATCTCGGGCGCTGAACTTGTTGTGTATTTTTTTGGTGTTATACGTCAATACTTTCAATGATATATACTAAGTAAAAATTTATAAACTCATATATGTCAGTAAATTACGTTTAACTGAGACTGAATTATTGCACAAATAAAGTTAAAATCTAATCCGATAAATCCAATTTTGGATATAACCCCTAGTCATCTAAAATACAATTGCACCGTCGCAAGGTCTTAATGTTGGTGCAAACAGCATATTGACAAGAATTATATATTACCGGTTATAATAGCTAACGTCAATAACTAAATTATTCTCAATCAAACTCAGTTGCTATGTAAGTTCACAGCCTGCATTACAATCTAGTTATTGCGCTGCTGTAGGCGTGCACCCTAGTTATTCAGTGATTGCGCTGCACAAATTTTAAACAATGTATAAGTATCAATAAAAAGAAACTCAAATGATAATAAATATTCAACACACATTTGACGGCACCCTATTTTAAAAAACTAACGTAGTGCATTTGTGCTTGAACTCAGCTGTTGTAGTAGACCGTTTGTCGGCTCCATTTTGCGCAAGCTGTCAAATGTTAAAAGTTAAATAATACAAAAAAATAAAAAGGAAAGAAACATCAACTGAAAAAAGCGCTTCTGTATATTTGTATCTGTATATATAGTTACTTTTTATGCGTTATGCGTTATGCGCATCTGTATATGTAGTTTGTTTCTAATGACTAAAATTTTGGAATAAATACTAATATATTGAAGTGTGACTGCCCTAGTTTCTCTTTGACTTTTTCTCGAAATTCCTCTTTAAAACCCTGTTTCATAGCCAATTTTGTCTGTCCTACATCCGTTGCTTTCGGATCTACCCCGCAAATGGTTTCTGTTCCATCCACTGCCTCCATTCCTCGATACCTATAAAAGTGTTCAGCACGTCTCTAATGCCTACCGCCGTCTTCAACTTGGATTTCACGACGCCAGCAAAGACGCGTTTGCGTCTCGGACAAATAACCGTCTTTTTGATTGTAAAAAGTGGGATTTGGGACTTCATCAACTCACGTTCTGCCTCAGAAAGTGACATCACCTGTTGTGGGGCAGCAGAAGTAACCAGTTGCCGATATTATCAGCTCCTGGTTTCACTACGAGTTGGCCGCATACAATGACCCAACCAAATTTTTGCAGAAAATCATACCCAAGGATCGAATCTCTGCCACGATCGACGAAATGAGAAATGGTCATTTGTAGATAAATTCCCCGTATTCGATAGGGAGTTCTACCGCCCCTCGAATTTGCTGATCTATCTGATCTCACTCTAGTGGGGGTAATTGGCAGCTGTTTACGCGGCTGAATGTCCTCCAACTTGTTTTTGGCAATTATGGACATCGTAACTCCTGTGTCAGAGCTGGGCACATTTTACCCCCCCAAGTTTAAAACACAAAATACGTCCCCAATCATGTTCTGGGACCATAGCCGTTTTTTGGCATTGTAAAACTTTGCAGCCATTGCCATTGTTGCAGCGTCGTTTTGTCTGAATCGTGATGATAATGTGGATGGAGGATCGCCTTTTACGGCGCGGATGAGTCGTGGGTACCCACTAGCATTAAGTCGCGGGTTGGGTTGGGTCGCGGGTTGAAACTTTTCACCCGCTTCCACCCTTATTGCCGGACCGGGAGGCCCGCAACGGCCCGGGCCCGGCCGTTCCGTTTAGTATGAAGGACTGAGGTGACTATGAAACTCAAATAGCCAGCCCAATTTTGTGAACTTGTGGCGTCAACAAGATGACTGCAGTGATTGACTCCAAACTGCAGTCGGTGACGCTGACTCCAGCGTCATGGGTAGATGAATCCGCTGGATACTGGACTGTACATCATGTGTCATATACATTATATTATATGTTTCAGCGAAACTGATCCGTGATCTTTTTAGTTCTTTAACGTGGAGACCAGACAATGGACTCGGGGTTCAATTAGTGTAATAGTTGAAGCGGTTAATATACGACGCACAATAAGCATAAAAGCGCAATAATTGAGTTTAATTGGTTTTGAAACTTTGTTGTTGAAAATTATCTTTACGCACTTTATACCACTATCTTGAATGGTAACGATGGCAATTCAGCAAGATATTTTGACAGTAAGTTACGAAACCAGCAAACAATGTCCTAAGATAACGGTAACCTGTGGCTTCCTACAATAAATAAATAAAACAACGTGCTGTCATTTAGTTATATAGCTATGCTTTTTTTCAGTTGACATTGAAATGAACGAAAACAAAAAAACGAATAGAAAACGAAAACAAAAGTGAAATGAAACGAAGTCAACCTTTTTGGCTTGCACGATAATGTTTTGCGCAAATGACGAGCAAAAGACAAATTATGAGCAGCTGTATCAGCAGCTAGCTGCAAATTTAATCGAATGTTTTGATTGAAGAGTGTGCTGAATTTTAAGTTTATTTGCTCGTTGTTTATATTTAATTATTGGACATGTGCAAAAATCTAATATATAATATGCATAAATGAAAAATTTTAACTGAAATAGATAGTTAAAAACACTGAAAAAATAAAAAATACTGTGTTAATATATATTTAAATTTTTTAAATATATTTAGTTTATTAATTTTAATTAACCTATCCTGAAAAACGGTCGGTCTCTGGGATTATAATAATATTTTGACATGAGTGACACTGCAAAGTGCAAACATTGCAGTCTGTTTGCAAATCGCATAGGGTGCAGGTGCTTTGATCTCTGCTGCTCCCAAAGCCTTTGTCAGCTTTAATAAAAATTCTCAGTCAATCTAAACAAGTTGTCAACAATTGACAACTAAAGATAACGAAAACGAAAGGAAAAACTGAAATGATGAAAAACAAAATAAAAACGAAAACAAAAAGAAAACGAATGTCAACTGAAAAAAAGCGTACCTGTAACATTGGTTCTGTGCGTTTCAGATTCATATTTTCCGATTTCAATTCAGCAATCGTCCAGTTTTATTTGCAGTGCTCTTTATTGCAACTACAGTGACGTTTTTGATATATACATCCATTTTAACTGTACACTATCTAAATTTCCCGAAAACAGTTGTCCCTAAGGTACGGTGTTTTGTCACATAACTGACCATGCACTGAAATATTGACAACATTGTTATAGAACACGTTTTAACAGCGATCAACAGGAAAGAGATCATGTTCAAGAACTGCAACAAAATTGAACTAAAAATAAGTGTGTTTTTAATACTAAAAAATGTCCGTTTGATGGTATTTTTCAAGCATGATTTTAACCCTTTTAATTCGGTATATGAATGGTCCCCATGCTAAGTTTAAATCTTTTACTGGTAAAGTGCAGTATATTTTTAGATACAAAATTACGCCCCATTTCCTTCCGTAACCGTATGCAACCTAAATCCGTTTTGGAAAACAAGCATGATGTGGGGAAGATTCGGATACACTTACGTTTGTTTATAATTATATTTCGTTATTCACGTTATTTATTTGACGTGTACCTTACCTTTACCCGTGTATTCAACACAAGGAACATAAGTAACAGACGTACACTGAAACTCAAACAGAATGCCTGCATTCATGTGAAAAAACACCTCAAATCATTTTTTAATTACACTGGGACCAATAATTTATAAAATTATATTTTGTTTAGAGCTTGAGCATTTCAGCCCTTGACTATTCGCTTCGCACTCTTCCGCAACTTCGCCGCAAAAAAGCCACATGTTAGTTACTTTGTTTGTTACAGTGCTATTATTGGTTTATACTGCTTAACGTGTAGGTTCATCAAGGTAAAAAAACATTGGCTATATGTAACTAATACTCTTTAGTTTAACACAGCAGATCAAAGCCATCAAGCCAATCACCTAATAGCGCCGTATACACTGAGTCCAACTGAGCAGCAGTACAAAAGACGAGCAAGGTTCCTCAAACACATGATACACTGTAGGAATAACAAGTAAAAGTTTACTGCAAAAGTAGTTTAGTAAGTGAGAAGTTAGAAGGGTTAACGTTTGACAACATTAGGCCTGTTGCGCATTAAAAACTAATCGCAAACAAAAAGTACGTATTAATGAGAAGAGCTTGACACTCTTCGTATTATGCCTTGGGACAGTCGTCCATGGTGAGGTCTGAGTGTCACAATTCCAGGGGAAATATCAAACGCGGCCATTTTATGTGGACAAAATTATATGAAATCCTGTTATGCATTTGCACAGATTTACTGCTTAGCCGTTCCAAATTCTCTCATACAAAAATTGATAAACGCGCTCTAATTTAAAAGTAGAGAACTGCGTCTGTTGATTAAAGAGTTTCGTAACTCAGTTGCTGTATCTATATTCCAAAGGAAATAAAACGCGAAACAACACTGCGTTCATAAGCTACATGAGTACAGATTAGGGTTACATAGATGACAAAACTCATAAAATTTGTTTTTAGTACTATTTGAAAAAGCAACTATTGGGCAAAAAAATGTGCAAAAAACTGCCAATAAAAAGTTAAAAAATAAAGCCTGAATTTTAAAAAAGAGCCGAAACCCTGGAATCGAACCAGGTGCCTTTAGATCTGTAGTCTAACGCTCTATCAACTAAGCTATTCCGGCTTGTACTTTCTTCACTTAGAGTCTGTAACTATTGATAACTGATAAATAGTATGTAGCGTGAGATAACATTTAGTTTGATGTGTCAACCTGATTTCCAGAGATAATCATTGGTAAACCATTATTTTTTAAAACGTATAAAATTTTTGTGAAAAGGAAGTCTTGTGTCACAATGTGTGCTAAGTGATGATTGCTAAAAGCACGATTCCCCTGCACGGTGCCAATAAATTCAATATACCAGTTATTGATAGTGACAGTCACGAATCGGTGGCTCAGATAGTAGAGTTTCTGATTATTAATCTGATAACTGACGGTTCGATTCCTGCTCCGTTTTTTTGAAGCTTCAATTTCATCAGTTTAAGATGGATTTAAAGCACTGTTACTATATGTATATAACAGCTTATATAGGTAATGCATATACATGGCGTTATTAGTAGTCTTATGACCGGCACATTACTACAGCAACGGTAAGAGCAAACACACGCACACAACACAAAAGGTAGGCATGCTGTCAGGTAAGTGTGTGTAATTTACAGATTCTGCAAATCCTATACAAACCAAGTATAAAGTACCTGTTGCGCTGTGGCGCAACAGGAATAAACAACATATGTCGTCTAGTTACACAGTTTAGGTCAAAATACATAATGACGTATGTATTTTATAGTTACTACTTACTACTTATATACATTCGTACGTACTAAATAAATAAATGATTATTCAAATTAATAAACTATGTATGACGTTAGTGTATTGAGTTTAGTCACTGTCTCTGTACTTCAATTCTGATGTTAGTAATTCTGCTGAGCGCATGACGCATTTACAACAAGGTAAAGGTGATTGTTTACGATTCAGCTGAGATTCATTTTTTGAATTTTCAGTACTAAAATGCGACAAAAAAGTTAAAATATAAAAAAAAACTATAAAAGATTATAAAAAAATACATATATAAAAATACATAAAGCTATGTAAAATAGAATACAATCATTTAATTGGTTTAATCAAGAGTACATAATAGGAAGAGTGTGACACTTTTCCTATTATGCCTACGGGCGTGCGTCCAATGCGCAGCGCGAAATAGCCCGTTTATGTACATTATGTAGCTCATTTCAAGACACTGACAAGGACTTTTGTTGATGTGCTGAACTGAGGGGGGGGTACCCCCCCCTCAACTGAAGACGGGGTACTGAACTGAGGGGGGGGGGGGTAGCGCAAAGACTTTGTCAGTGTCTTGAAATGAGGGGGGGTACCCCCCCCCTCAACTGAAGACGGGGTGCTGAGTTGAGGGGGGGCACCCCCCCTTAGTTGAGCACGGGGTATCGAACTGAGTAGGGGGTACCCCCCCCCTCAGTTGAGTACGGGGTCTTCAGTTGAGGGGGGGGGTACCCCCCCCCCTCCTCAAAACCGTACATAAAAGGCCTATTTCGCGCTGCGCATTGGACGCGCGCTGCTAGGCATAATAGGAAGAGTGTCATACTCTTCCTATTATGTACTCTTGGTTTAATTAATAATGGGGTTTTACAGGTCCTCAGATCAGTCGACTGCGTGACTGTCCGGCTGGATTTATTCGACGTGACCGAGCTTGCTACAGCCCGCCTAGCAAAAACTTTTTCCTATTTGGTACCGCAAAACAGATATGCGAGAAACTACATCCTGATGCCAAATTAATGATGTTTATTGATATCTGTCAGCAAGAGGATTTTGAACGTTTCATGTAAGTCAAATTTGATACTTGAGGTGGCGCCCTGAATAACTTCAAAAACAAATTGTCATAGTCTTACTTATGCTTCTAATATATGTATTTTTTTGTTTTTTGCATTAAAAACAACTGCCAAAAAGCTAAAGCCAAAGAGTTTCAAAAGTAGATGAAAAAATTAAGTCAGAAAACGTCAGAAGCAAAAAATAAGTTAGTTTTAAACAAAATCCCGCAGCGTTACGGCAGCACACTAACAATTTCAATTACTGCTGGCTTACATTTAAGCACAGTATGATGACGAGGTGACACTTTTTATAAACTTGTAAACTAGAAAAATCGAAAAGATTTTCCTCCTGCAGACAAAAAAAGTGTCCCAAAAATTTGCATAAAATCTAACTAGTGAATTGGCTACAACGGGTTGCCGACTTAGGCAGGGGACCCTTTATTCTAGGCAGAGGACCCTCTAATCTAGGCAGTGGACCCGCTATTGGTGTTCAGGAGCTCAAGTTACCCCTAAAAACACCAAACTCACAATTTCGAAAATTTGACCCCTGAGGACCTAGGGGGTACCTTGATGGTATTATAGGGGGTTCACAGGTGGTACGCAAAAATGGACCTCAGATTTGTGTTCAGGGGGCCAAATTACTCCCAGAAACATCAAAATCTCAATCTAAAAAAAATTGACCCCTTAGAACCCCCCAGGAAGGGGGTACCCTGAGGGGATCATAAGAGGGTCAAGGGGGGTCCCGGGTAAAAAATAACCTCAGATTCGTGTTCAGGGTCCCAAACTACCCCTAGAAACAGGTTTTTGTCCAAATCCCTGACAAAAACTTCACCAGGATTCCCCTTTTTTGTTTCATCTTTTTTGGCAGTCACCTGACCCGGCCCCCGCGGGGTCAGGGGGTCACCAAGGTGGAAGGCGCAACTAGTCATAAGGGGGTCCTTCCATCAAAGTTTGGGACCACTTCTCCCAGTAACTCCAGAGAAAAACGAGTACCAAACTTTTGATCACAGGAAAAAAACGAAGAAAAAACAGAAATCAGAAATACGAATACAATGGGTTGCATGCACCACTGCTTCGCGGGAGGTCGGCAAGCCAAAAAGTGAAACCAGGACAACCCCCCTCACCGCCAGGTGTTGGGTTCACTCTCATTGCCGATTGTTCTCAAGCATCTCTGGAAAATATTTATGCAGCTTTCGTGATTTTTTAAGAACACCATGGGCCTATTCCTTTACCGGATTAAAGGATTAATTATAATCGGACTAAACGGTTTAAAAATTGAGCTTAAAAATGCCATTCCAAAACCTTCGGATTGAACGGACTTAACTTCTAGCGCGCTAGTCTTTAATTGGACTAAACGGACTCAACTATGCACGCTAATGTTAAGCGTGCATGTTAAGTCCATTAAATCTAGTGGTAGATTTGGAATGGGGTCAGACTAAAATTAAGCCGCTGACTTATTTTAACTAGCTTAGTGTAAGGCGACTCATGCCGCACCTACGAATGGCCCAAACAGGAACAGAGGGTACCGGCTACCTAGGGGAGAGTCATCCCTCGCCCGTAGCCTCGACCGCTCCGCCGGCGGGGCTTCCAGGTATGATGAGCGGGGTCTTCCGTGCGGGCCGGGGTTGCCGGACACCGACGGGAAATGGGGCTTACCTACTCTACTGGGCAAGGCGCAGTAGGCGCAGCACACTGAATAGACACGGCCCGCTAAGCCTGAAGGGGCTTGCCGGAGCGGGGCGATGAGCAGCAGTGAGGGGCTGGTTACGGCGCACACGGACGCAGAGGTGGCAGGGCCTCAGTAGGCCGATACTGCCTGGGGGCACACGAAGAGACACAGTTAGCCAGGGCTTCTAAGCCAAAACTGCCCAAAAATGTAACGCGAACACAACTAGTAAAGATAACGTATTTAATGAAAATCCGAATGGGCCGTTTAGGCAGAAAAGACACACCGAGGAAGTATAACGCAAAACGAGATAAACGCCGCCGTACAGGCCTAGCACACACCACCACACTGAATAATAATGCTGCCGGCTATTTTACAATGACACTAACTGAGCGTATACACACAGGAGAAATGGCAAGTACGTATATAATGTTAAATTATGTTGAGCGTGTATTCATAAATGTGAATATGTAAAAGGTAAGTTAAATGTGAATAAGTGAGTAAGGGAGGGTCTCCCAAGTGAAGCCTTACATTAGTACGTTTAGTCCAATTTGTCATTCCAAAACCTCGGACTAAATCAAGTGCAGTCCGTTTAATCCGGTAAAGGAATAAGCCCCATGAAATGTAAGAAAAGAAATGTAACAAATTATATTCAAACATCATAACATTAACATTGAAGACAATGTCGCACATACACACATCGAAAGTGGTATGGTGCCAATGTGTATGTTTATTAGTCGAGTGGTACTACTTGAAAGTAATACTGGGAAAATATAGGCTACATATAGCACGTTTATTCAAAAAACCTGATTTTTTCAATATGAAATTTTAAAATTTTATAAAATTACCACTTAAGGTGGTAGTTACGTTTTCGACAGTGTTTATAACTTGCTATAACT
Source organism: Trissonchulus sp. WLG1_4 (assembly GCA_030248245.1). Lineage (NCBI taxonomy): Eukaryota > Metazoa > Nematoda > Enoplea > Enoplida > Ironidae > Trissonchulus > Trissonchulus sp. WLG1_4. The sequence continues at coordinate 33,411 of JASANF010011231.1, forward strand.
TTTGATTGACTCATTGAAATCAGTAGCTGTCTTTTTCACGTTGAAGAACTTGACTAAAACTACACATATGCACAATATTTAGCTTAAATATATAGCAAGCTTGTCAGCAGACACTATTAAAGTAGTCAAATTTCGTGATTTTTTGTATTTTTTATGTTTTGCTTGTAAAATTCACAGTTTAATTACAATTATTTTTATTCTTTGCACCAACATAGATAATAACAGGGGAAATTTTAATGCTAAGTTTGGTGCATTTATATGTTGCAGAAAAAAGTTTAATGCATTGTTAAAGTAGTCAAATTTTGATAAAAGTAGTAGTAAAGTAGTGAATTTTTGCATTTTTCATGTTTTGCGTGTAAAATTGAGAGTTTGATCTCAACAAATTTTATTCTTTGCGCCAAAATAGACAATAACATGGTGAATTTTTATGCTAAATTTGGTGCAACTATTTGATGAAGAAAAGCAGTTACGGACCTTCAAATTTGAATTTTTTCAAATTTTGGAAAATATACAAATTTTTGAATTTAATTATTTCACGCAATACGCTGAATTAAAAAACAAATAGAAAAATAGGCACTTCAGAAATTGTCTAAAAAACATGTAAAATAACGCATGAAAAGATTGCAACATCGAGACTTGAGATTTAGTCCACGGAATTATAGTTTTACAGAATTCTGCGAGTGAATTTGATGTAAAGCAAAATTTTAGCATAAAGTAGATACATATGTGTGCTAATTTATCCCAAATTTTGAACAAAATCCTTCTAGTAGTTGTCAAGTTTTGCGGATTTTTCTGTAATGCACTATAGTTCAAAAAGTAATGTTGCATAAATGTGACATAATCTCAAAAAGCGAAACACGGAAGGATAAGTTTTGGCATCTAAATTGAAGGTTTTTGACATGCCCGTGTGTCAATTTTTTCTTTTTTCAATAAATGGCCCTTTTGACTAGCTACTACTTTGGCTTAGCTAAACATAAAATTTACAAAAATTTGTCGTAACTGGCTGAAAAATATTTTCTGTGAAAATTAAAAATAATTGTTTCAAGGTATTTTAGCAAGCATTTATCTCATAATAGTTCATGGTTTTCTAAATTAATATCTGTACTATTATTGTTGATTAAAAATTAATCGTAAGTCGTCAAGTTTTACTCCTGCTAAACTGTCGAAAACGTTACTACCACCTTAAATAGCATTCACGGTGATTTTTTAGTTTAGAAGAGAACCACTGGGGCCCAAAAATGTGGGCCAATATGCTTCATCCCAGCGCTGCTGAGTTTTGTTACGGAGCTGTTATACATCCATATCACGAGATTTTTGCCAAAAAATCCTACCACATAGATTCTGTTTCGGCATACTGGGATGAGAAATGCAAAGCGAAGTGTGTTAAAATATATGCACATACATAGATATGCTTTGATAGTAAGAGCGGTGAAAAAATGTGTCCAGCTTAAGTCTGACTAAAAAAGGCTGCGACACTTTATTTTTGCTTATTACTGAAAAATAAGATTTAGCCTCAACAAAGTATTGTATATTCTTGATCCTTGTGAGTAAACCCCATAATTTCGCAGTTAATTTTGCATATTTGATACATTATGCAAAATTTTCATGGTACGAAGACAATTCTTCAAACAATTTTTTGTATCAATGTATTTGGTGTGTTAACGGTCTTTATCAAGGTTATGCCGCCAACACCAGTACGACAACCTTAAAACGTGAGCAACAAAAACGTGAGTTGACACCAAATAATTATATAAGTAGGTAACTAAAACGTATAGTTTTATTTTATGATAGAATTTAAACACTTTACATTATTACAGTACCATTGCTCTTGACTACAATATTTGATGCTACATTTTAATGCTAATTTTAACTGCATTTTTATCTTTTATAGATTTTTGGTTTTTACGGACGGTTTCGGTGTGCACAGAAATGCTACAATCAGTATTTTGATGTCAGACTTCTATTATGACGGATCTAGTAAAGCAAAATATACGCGGAAAGAATGTATACCTGTCTGCCAAATTCAGGACCATTGGGCAGACGTTTGTGACTACTCAGGTTGTAATTTCAATCGACATATCAATAATAAAATAATGTAAATTTAGTGTCGAATGAAAATATTTTTTGTCAACCGGCTGGTTGGTTTGATATGATTGGCTACTATGTAGTTTAGACATCAAAACATAACTTTAACCATGATTAACCTAAACGTACTGATTTGCAATAATAAGAATGCGTATATATGATTACAGCTAATCCTTTACTTCAGTTGCAGGAAAATGTCAAATTTAAAAAAAATAAAATTTTGAAAGAAGAAAAATGAAAAAATTTTTTAAAGAAATGAAAAAATGCTACTGAAATAAAGAATTTGCTGTATATTTGCTGTTCAAGGAACCTGTATTACACTTGAGCGTTTGTAATTGCATGCAAAAATCTAAAATTCATTAGTAAAAAGTATTCTCGCTTTATGACTTTATCAATTAATTATTCAGGTAAAAATCACAAATGGATTCCAGGAGGCCCTCATCATTTGTGTGATATGGAACATAATTTTCTGGATTTGCAAATGGCGGTAAAATTTCTCAGCAGCATTAATCCCGAGTCGTTGGATGCCTATTTTACAAATGTAGTACGTTTATGCGAAAGACTTTAAACTCGGTTCTGAAGGTCTTGTACGTCACCGGTTACCGCTACAATATTCGTAATATAACATTAAGCAATAAAGCTCAATGTAAAATGGGCATGAAATATTAAACCTATACATTCTGTAGTCCAAAACATAGTTGAGCAGTTTTGGAGAAAAACTTGATTTAAAACAATGGGTAAATGTAAACAGTGTGAGACAAAATAACAGCAAATGTGTAAATATTGGCACTGTGAGACCCAAAACTGCTACTATGACTGGTATCAAATAGCTTAACTTTAGTGACATATGCAAATGCATTTTACTATTTGCAAAGTGTTGTATACTTGTCTGTGATTCACACCTGTACTTAGTTCTATGCTGTATCTTGTCATTCAGTACATATGCCTTTTGATTAGTCTGTTTGAAAGATACTACACTGGCGCAGTGAAATGGAATCTTTCGAACCATTTGTTCCCGGCCAAGATGATTGGTCATCCTATCCTATACAGCTATTTTTTCTTGCTAACGACATTGTGGAAAACCGGAAACAAACTGCAGTTTTCCTGACGAAAGTTGGTAAAGATACGTACTCTTTAATAAAAAATCTGTGTGGTGGTGGCACCCCTGGTCAAAAAACTTTCATGGAACTCAAGACATTGCTTGATCAACACTATTGCCCACGACGCATTGTAATCGCCGAATTCAACATGAAAACGAACTTTTGACTGAGTTTTTAGGCGACCTTAAACGATTATCAAGTTTTGCGACTACGGTGACAGCATAGACGATATGCTTTGTGATAGATTTGTTTGTGGGCTAACTGATAGTTCAATTCAGCAAAGACTATTGGCTGAAACTGATCTGTGTTTAAATCGTGCTGTAAAAATTGCCCAAGGAATGGAGACGGCTAAAAAACAAGCCATGGAGTTGAGTGTAAATCGGAGCAGTTCTACAGTTCACAGAATAAAACCACAGCCAAAGCCTCAAGCAGAAACTCAACCACGTCAAAACCTAGATTCAAACAGTAACCTGAAATGTTTTCGATGCAACTCTCAACAGCATTTATCTCATCAATGTCGATTTAAAAGTGCACCTGTCACAAATGCGGCAAAATTGGACACATAGCACCTGCTTGCCGCAGCACTAATAGGACCAAGCCAAATTTCAATAACAAAACTCATGTCAAAAACTCATGCAATGTATGATAGTAACGATGAAAATGCTGTCGTCGATCAGTGTTCGGAAGAGTTTCTGGAGTTAAACGAATCTGAACATGACATTTTATTGTATCATATTCATACTGTATGCAGTAACGAGCCTGCAATCCAGATACCAGTCAAACTGAATAATAATGTTGTCAATATGGAATTGGATACTGGTGCAACAGTATCGATTCTGAGTCAATATGATTGGTCCGATAAACTGAATAAACCGACACTAAACCCCACTAAAAGTCGGTTAGTTGGGTACGGTGGTGAAACTATTGGTGTGTTGGGTGAACTAGTCGTATCAGTTTCCTGTTGTGAACAAAAGGCTCAACTCCCTATTGTAGTGCTAAAGCAAGGGATCGTCGCTCGGTTGTCGGTTCTAAAGCTCAATTGGCCAGAAATATTTCAGTGTAACAAAATTGATAAACCAGTTGCTAAGAATATACCCATTGGCATAGCAACGCTGGTGTCCGAATTTGCTGACCTGTTTAAGTGTGACAATGAACCGATAAAAATACCGCCTGTAAAGTTGCGTCTCAAGCCTGACGCTAAACCCAAGTTCTGTAAAGCTGCGTTTTCGATGCGTGTATCTATTGAACAAGAATTAGTACGGCTTCAAAATGAAGGAATTATTGAACCTGTACGATATTCCGAAATGGGTTCTCCAGTTGTCCCCATTCTTAAACCAAATGGATCACTGCGTTTGTGTGGGGACTACAAGGTAACTAATAATTCGTGGATGGAAATTGAACATTATCTCCTACCCCGACGCAAAGAACTGGTCGCAAAACTAAGCGGTGGCACAAGTTTTACAAAACTTGACATGCGTCAAGCCTATTTACAAGTTCCACTTGATAAAGAAAGTCAGATGCTTTGCACTATCAGTACTCACAAAGGACCATTCAAAGTAAAACGTCTACCGTTTGGTGTTGCATCCGTCCCCACCCTTTTCCAAAAAATTATGAGTATGGATCTTGAAAAGTTGAAGAATGTAGCAGTTTTACTTGCCAATATCGCAATAAAAGGAGCCACTGAGGAAGAGCATTTAGCGACTGTCCGCAAAGTTTTCAGTATTTTGGCAGACTACAATGTAAAATTGAATTTGGAGAAATGCTCTTTTGTGCAACCTAGCATAACGTATTTGGGTGTAATCATTGATGCCAACGGAATGCTTTCTCTTCACAAGAGAAAGTAGACTGTATTGTCCGTGCTGAAGATCCAAAGGATGTTCAAGAGTTACGTTCGTTTTTGGGAATGGTGAATTATTATGGCCAATTCCTTCCAAATCTGGCAATGCTAGCTTCTCCATTGAACGAACTGTTGCGTAAAGGTGTTACGTTTGACATGAATCCTCACAGAAAAGACTGTTTAAAGAAAATTCGGAATGTATTGACAACAATGCAAGCCCTAACTCATTATGATCCTGACAAAGTCTTGTTACTGTCCTGTGACGCTTCTGCTTACGGCATTGGAGCGGTGCTTTCACACAAATTTGACGACGGCTCAGAGCGTCCTATAGCGTATGCTTCTAGAACTCTATCAAACAGCGAAAGAAATTATAGTCAACTAGAAAAGGAGAGTTTAGCAATTATTTTCGGACACAAAAAGTTCTACCAATATTTATTTGGTCGACAGTACATACATATTGCAAACTGATCACAAACCCTTATTGGCTATTATTGGACCCAAAATTGGTATTCCAAGCATCGCTACTTCACGTTTGCAGCGATGTGTTTGTATCTTTCTGCGTTTACGTACACTGTAGAATTTCGTTCGACTGCAAAGCACGGCAACGCGCGCGGTTTTGTCTCTCACGCCGATCATTCCTCGAAATACTTTGGTTACCGAGCCGAGATTTGACAACAACCACAACGTTGACCAAATAACTTTTGATGATAACAAGTTGATTCAAACGTAAAGTCTAAGTTGACTGATAATCAATTAGCAACAGTTCACAACACTTTCGCCGAAAATCGGACCTCGTCCTCTTCTAAGGGAAAACATCTGACGATGGTCCAAGTTCTATGTTCCGACCCACTGTAGTACCTGGACGAAGAGTAGATGTCTCTCAACCATAGATGCACATAGGGGGGGGTCAGGGGGAATATCCGCCCTGGGGATTCGGCGCCCCCTCAAGCGTGCGGCACCCCCCCCCCCCCTCAACCCCCCATCCCCCCTCTGATGTTAAAAAAAGTTCCCGAAAAAATGCGTAAAAAGTTGAAAAATTGCAAAAAATTTTCGCCCGCGGCGAAAAAGGTACCCCAAAAATGAGTTGAAAATCGAAAATTTCTGAAAAATTTTCGGCAG
>JASANF010011234.1:0-13454 GCA_030248245.1 Trissonchulus sp. WLG1_4
ATTATATACGTAGTTTCTCACCTACAACGTCTTTAGAGAACAGATCATTGTTTTGGAAACAGCAAAAATTCTAAAATAATAATTCTTTAAAAAATTCTATTTCAATTTTATTAAAAATTCAATCTCTATTTTTGTTAGTCGTAAAAATTCAATTTCCATTCTTGTTAAAAAAGTCATTCCCATTTCATTGCATGCATTATAAGAATGACGCACGTGACATGACTACGCACCGAAACACATAAAAAAAGAATTGCATTTCGGCACAAATTTGTCAATTAAATTACAATTCAAACATCCTACGACACCGAGCAAACAATAGGATGACAGCCGTTAAAAAAGCCATAAAATTTTCAAGAAAAATCGGGATTCGATTTCCACAAATAGTGACAGAAAACGTTGGTTAATCATCCAAACACCATACCAGATTTTCTCAACCAATAAAGTTTTGTGCACGACTCATATTCGAAGGACAAGTATGAACCGGACATAAATCATCCATTAAAATTTTTTATGTAGACGGCAATTTATATCAGAGGAAAAAGTTTAACAGACCCGCCATAAAAATGCTTTTAAAAAATACGTAAGATAGCACAAGGTAGAATCAATTACATACGAACATCAACAAACGTAATCCTGTCGGGTCGCTCAACGTACATTATATCCATACTTGCGACTTGCAGGTATATATGTACAAGTCAAGACGTAGCTTGCAAAACACATAAATACATAAACAACAATAATTTAAAAACAAGGAATAAAAACAGAACAAAACAGGACCATATAACACTAGCACGCACTTATGTAGCTTAACCAAACAAAACGCAAAAAAACATGCAAACAAAAGACAAGACAACAACAATATGAAAGACAAAAACCACTAATTTACAATTCAAATTGTAAGAGATTAGGCCATGAATAAAATTAATCTGCCAAAATGACTTCTAGCCTTTTCCTGCAAACAGATGAAATGGATTAGATTAACTTCAACAACTGGATTAAATTAACTGCAATAGCTCCACTCAACTTCATATACGTTCATTAAATGCTACCATAAGAGTTAGTTTGAAAAATATATAACTTATATATAACTTAGTTAATCTAGTCTAGTTGATCCGAATTTGTTTATTTTATTTGTTTATTTATTTATGTTTATTATATTTATTATTAGCCCTAAGCAAATAAGCCAAAGTGGGCTACCCAAAACCAACTACCAACAACTTTTACGTGATATTGTCTGAATAATCTAAGTCAGACAAAAATATATAGCAGCGCCACTTATGTATTTTAGTGTCATGATTTGTGCGACTACTGGCTGTACTCTTGATAGTCAATCTATTCTTTTCCCTAACGAAATATGATTCATTTTCTCAAGTGGTGCAACTATTTTTTGTCAGACTATAGTCCGTTACTGTTACTAGTGATTATCTTATGCTTAAGATCATTTCAGTGCTCTCTTATACATACACAGGGGTGGACGCGGGTCGTGGGTACCCGCGGGTACCCGCGGGTTGGGTTGGGTTGGGTCGAAAAATTTTAGCCGTGGGTCGACCCGCGGGTACCCACTTCAGGCTGCGCGGGTCGAAAAATTTTTTTCTGACCCGCGGAAACTGGAACCTGAAGAAATTGTCGACAAGGGTCCCCCATTGGTTTTTATAGCCCGGCCAAAAAAATTTCGGATAGGTCTCCAATTGACAAAATTTGGTCTAAAATTTTAAAAAATTCTAAACATTTTTTTCTGGGGGCTGCCGCCCCCAGATTCCTGCAAACTCTGTGGCTTACTATTCCTTGTTATTAACTTTCATGAAAGCCTATATATGCATGTCTACTAAAGTACATTATGCTGTATTTACTTGTGTAATATACTGTCTGATATGAAGTTCCCACCTTTTGTTTTTATTTTACCTGTTGGAAAATTTTTTGATTACGTCTCCAGTTGACCAAATTTGTCTGAAAATTCAAAAAACCTCCATTTTTTTCTGACGGCTGCCGCCCCTAGACCCCCGCAACAGTTAGTTTATTTAATTTAAATGACCAAATTTACATTTTGTCATGTTAGCCACTTCGCCAATAAGTGTAAAAATAATTGGATCCTGGGCGCTGAGGCGCTCAGACCCCGCAATTAGTGAGTTTAAACAAGTGAGCAAAAAAGTGGACAAGGTGCGACCCCCTTTTTAAAATCCTGGCTACACGCTTGTGTATAATGTACGTTATGGTTATAGAGTGGTGGGTCAAAGTGGGTCGCGGGTCGGGTTTTATGGCGCGGGTTGGGTCGCGGGTTACCCACGAGTGTCGAGCCGCGGGTTGGGTTGGGTCGCGGGTCGAAAATTTCGACCCGCGTCCACCCCTGTACATACACATACACCAATTTACTTTGAAAAAGTTGCCGTTTCTGCAACCCTGAATTGTCAAAAACTATGTACGTCGACTGTGAAACAAGGAAGGTTCACATTGAAATAGGACGCAGTAAACATTAAATGGTGAAAAAACCAACAAAAAACAAAAAGACCAAGGGGAAACAAATCTACACACAAAACAAGAGGCAAGAAGAACCTGGACATTCAATTTTGCCCGGTCTATATAAAAAATTTGCTTCTGACTTTCCGGCCAACGTTCGTCACTTTTCGCGAAGGATGAAGCTCGTCGTACGCCGACAAAGAGGGAACTTTTTTTGCACAGTACTGTATACTCTATACTTTATAGTTTATATGTAGTTATGAACCGTAAGTTGCACACACGGACAGTTAAATAATATTATGCTGTTTGGGACAAAAGCAATGAGTCACAGAAACACCGACTCTGGAAACTCTAAAATCGGATTTAATAGATCGAACTGATTTAGTAGAGTAAAAGTGCTGATTCAATTAATCTTTTAAATTTAAATCTAATCGGCTGAATTTAAATTTTAATAAGAAAGAAAATAAGAATATAATAAATAATAATTAAATATTTTCAATAACAAAGTAGAGTCAGGTATATATCACTACTACAAATGTGTAGTTTAAAGAACAATTAATATATAAAGGCTAACATATAATGAGATACGCAAATAAAGGTACGAATGGGGGGGGGGGGCGCAGCAAGAGTATTGTTTAAAGCTATATGGAACCAGGCGGGTGGGGGGGCATCAACAGCATGTTGAGAAGTGAAGGGAGGTGGGGTAGGGCTCGGGGGGGCGACAGGGGAATGGGAATTGGCAGTGGGGGGCCGGTGCATGACGTCACCACACTGAAATTAAAAAGAGAAGAGCAAGAGTAAGCAAGCGGAAAGTGTATCAAGAGCATTATTTAAGGAAGGTGTATCAAGAGCATTATATAACGTGAGGATAGTGTATCAAGAGCATTCTATATAAGGAAAGTGTATCAAGAGCATTATAATATGTAAAGAAAGTGTATCATGAGCTTTAAACTATGTAAGAGATGACAGGCGGTGCCCCCGTCCAAAAAGAATCGATAGGTCCGGGTCCGGCACCAACAATCTGGACAAAAGTGGACAAAACGGCCATTTCTTTCAAAAAATACCAAAATTTAGGGAATTTCTGTCGATCGGGGGTAAAGGCTCCCCAAAATTTTGACCCCTTTACATGTATAATCAAGAGTACGTGAGAAGCATAAAGCTAAGCCACAGCCCACAAGGCTCAAAAAATTAAGAGTTATAAGGAAATATACATTGTAGACTTTTCGTAACATACAATGTACATTGTAGACTTTTCGCAACATACAATGAAGTACACAATGGGAAAGAATATATATACATAACACCCTATGTATGGCGTATTCGATACATAAGAGGAACTATTTGGAAAAAGCAAAACAACGGAAGAAAAATAGAAAAAGTAAATAAACAATAACTAGGTGAGAATAACTCGTTCCCCCGTTTTTTCCGCAATAAATATCTGTTTATATCCATACTGAGTGAAACTTATATACTAAGCTTTTATGGCAAATTATTGAATACATGAAGATAAAGTTAAAAACAACTTGAAAATACACATAAAACCTCAAAAAACCTTGTACGACACAGCAAAAACAAGTATAGGGGCCCAATTGCTCAACTACAAACGGACTGCACTTATTTTAGTTCAAAGTAGAGAAATGTATATAAATTCTCCCCCCTGTGCATATTTATGATGAATATCATTGTCATTGCCTACACTGGAGTGTTTCCGTGGCTTGAAGGACTTTGCCAGCGAATTTCGGCTATAGTCCGACCGGCAGCTGACTCCTGAAACATTTAATTATTTAATTAGTCAATTAATTAATTAATTAGTAATTTATTAGTTAATTGCTTAACAGCATCACCCAACATAGTGATGTAAAGCCCGGTTCATACTTGTTCTTAAAAACTTGGGAACAGGGACAAGGACAAGTTAATCAACTAAATTGTGAGACATTGACAGAATCGTTTAGTGTAATAATTTGCCCAAACTAGAGTTGAGGCACACTATCTCACATGAAAAACGGAGTCATTTGAACAGGCAGTGAGTGCTCTTGAAATGCTTGTGGACAAAACGATAGAAACAAGGACAACCACAAGCATATATCAACGAGCTTTATACTGTCATACAAACGGTACATCTGCACGCATCACAGGTATATAATGATGATAACTACTAAAGTCCGTTACAATTCGGCCTTGTCCTTGTCCTTTAAGGTGGTAGTGTCGCCAAAGCAGTTTTGCTCATAGGCTGCAAAATGAAACCTTTTTGCTTTGAAATTGTACGTTCACTGAGAAACTCGTAAATTCCATATGGTGTCAAATAAATACTGCCAGACACTAGACTACCAATATCTACAAATATTTTTAACCAATCACGATTTGTGAGCCAGACATCACACAATAGAGACATAAAAGTTCAAAAAATCAAGCCAGATATCAGATTGGCCAGCATGTGAAGCACATGTAATGTTTTGACGCACAATTTTTTGCCACAAATAAGAAAAATGAAAAATGAAGGTTCGTTTTTCTTTTGATTTCAAAATAAGTGTCTAAATTTTTAAGAATTTATCATTATTGCTGTGAGTACTTTACAGGTTACGCACAGTTTCACAGTTCCAACAGACATTACTGCACAACCACTCAAGCAATTTGCACTGAATTCTGTGTGCATAAACTAGAGTATATGTGCTTTTACTTTGTGTAAAGAATCTAAACATTTGTAGAATATATAAAGAGCAATGACCTATTTTTCACTGAAAAAGTTTTATAGTCGCGCAAAATCGACTGCCTTCGCGACCCTACCCCCTTAAAGCCCGGTTCATGCTTGTCCTTCAGGAAAGGACAATGACAAGAACAAAAAAAATGATGAGTTGCTGTCTGGGTTTTTTTCGCCAGGAAGCTTTAGCAAAGTGGCTAAAAGGTCCGAAAACTCTTCTTCCCAATTTGTTTATAAATGTTAGGTCGTCGTATTTTGGCGTTTTCGACCCGCAAACAGCAAGTGTCTGGGATTGGTATTGTAGCAGTTCCCAGGGCGAGGCCGAAACTTTTTTGATTTATTCCGAAATACCCACGTTTGACGGATCGGAATGATTTACCGAACGTGGTTTGCGAAAGTTTTCACTAAGCGAAGTAAATTAATCAACTGATCCTGAAAAATTGAACAACATAAAGATAAAATGCTTGACTGGATCACTTTGTTAAATTAAACATTGTTGCAGATGGGGGTAAATTGTAGTCACAAGGAAATTTTTTGCGTCTAATGGCAAAAAGCAGTCAATTGTGGACGCATAGAAATTTTATTTGAATTTTGGACAAAATTTGGTGAATTGGAGAGTTATCAGAATTTTTTTCTGCCGAATTCGTTTTAGCAAATTGGCTAAAACGACCAAAAAAGTTTTAGCAAACTCTCAAAAATTTTCGCCAATGCTAACGTTTTGGCCCAAAAAACCCCAGATCACTATGTTAAATGAAACATGTCTGCATACGCGCGAGTTTGGGCTTCAACATAATTTGGTTCTGAGTCAGCAATTAAAAACTGTCACATGTGGCCCAGCATTTTTTAGATATTAATTGCTTAAGGACAAAACGACAAGGACAAGGACAAGTATGAACCGGCCTTAACTGAACTCAATCTTCAGTTCAGACTAGAGGACTACCCTTATTTCCTAATATTTCCCCACCTGTTGGCTGTCCTCATTGGAGGAGCACTCCCCCTCCGAGCGGTCGCTGGTCGGCCCCCCCTCCTCTGCCCCACTGCCCCCCTCGGACACCACCTCGCTCAGCAGATTCTGCACATCCTGCCAGGCGGACTGAAAGTCGGCACAGCACTGGTCGCTCACAAATCGAGCCGCGAGCAGCTCGCCATTGGTCGAGCCGGAGGCCGGTCGCAGCACCTCCTCTGCTCGCCTAGAATAATGAAGATTAACGTTTTCAGTCACAAACTTTTGGTTTTGGCCGTAATGTCGTCGGGCCCCCGTGGCCATAATATTATGAGTTTATAAGAGGGGTGATGTGGGAGATCCCCCCGGATCGAGGATGAGCAAAAATGGCAAGTTTTACAGAAAATTTTACAAAATTTAGGGTATTTTTGGTCGATTAGGAGGAAAGGGTCTTCGAAAGCCTGGTGTGGTGAGTCTTCAGCCGGGGGCCTAGTGGAATTGTGTGCGGCGTACAGGTTGTATACTATGAACTGCATAATAGGGCCATAATGACGGCCGAGAAATACACAAACAGATAGTTCACGTCCGTTAAGGTTCGATTAATGCTTTCTTTTTTTTCTTGAGCTAGAACGGAATATGGACGCACGCTCGGATTTGGCACAAACCCTGGCCCTCAGTTTTAAAACACATAACCAGAGCATGGCACTAAAAAGCCTTAAGAAACTTCGCTTTCAAAGTAAACTAAAAACTAAGACAAGATTGCTAAATTATAATTCTGACCAAAAATTGTAAAGCCTGGAAGCCATACGCCTGATGTCATTTCAAATGAATCAGAAAAAAATTAGAACAACAAATTTCAGCCATCAAGAGTACAGCAATAAGTCGTAATCGCCGAAATCTCACCAACTACTTTGCTACCAACTACCAACTACATACAGGGGCGTGGGGGGACTGCTCCCACAACATGACTTAGCTCCCGACGTCTCCTCAGCTGCACATGTGTGGTGCAGCAATAATTTAAGGTCAGACTTAAGTAGTCCAATACATGTATGAGGAATGGATGGGGAGTATCCTCCCCCCCCAAAATCAAGGGGCCGGGGGGTGTTCCGAAAATTCGGGCAAAATTCTGTAAAAATGGCACTATTTGGGAAAAATTTTACAAACTTTGAGGGATGTATTTTTGGTCGATCAGGGAGAGAGGGTCTTCAAAATTTGGCCGGGGAGCCACCCCCCCCCCCCACCGAAATTTCGACCCCGTTACATAGTCCATTCTGACAGCCTACCATTGCAGCGTAGTGGAGTCTAGAAACTGCAACTTTTGCTGGGCGGTGATCCAGTGGGCCGCCGAGCAGCTATCCTGGACGCCGCTGCTGAACACCAGGCGAGCTCGCTTGTGGTCCAGATGGTAGAGCACGGCCAGTGTCCCTATCTCCTCGCACACTTCCACCAGTTTCTCTGAAACATTTATAAATACCGTGTATAAAAGTCTAATATCACATTTTTCACTTTTCGAGTTATAGGCTTGCAATGGTTTCAACAATAAATGTCACGTAACAGGTTGTAGCTACAGCTTAGCGATCTGTATCCAAATTCCAAAATGTAGCTATGTCAATGCAATGCCGAAATGTGATCAGAGAAAAGCAACCTGCATTAGCGCTTTCTGCAACCTATCGGCGATCAACAAAATATGCACTGAGTCCAGTCATACCTTTGAACATTTCCACCTCTTTCAGGAGATCGGGAGGCTGGCTCAGTCGACCCCTCCAAACCTCCTCTGTATCCTCGTCAGTCGTAATCCTGGAACAAAAAAAGTTAGCTCATTTTAAAATGTTTTAATTAAATTTAGTGATTTTTTTTAAAATAGCATTTTTTTCCATAGACAAAGTTGAAGCCAATATTACTGAAAAGCATTAAGCCGTTTCTACTTTAACTTGAACTTTGAATTAACTAAACATCAAACCAACCTTTCTGAAAGATAAATCGTACATTCACAAAATTTCTAGCACTTGAAACGAAAGTCACTAGAATAATAATGTGATACAGAAAATAGCTTTTTCACAAAAGTTTTTTTCACAGTGTCATAAGATTGGAGAGATCTATCCCAGTCTATCAATGCCTGCTAAAGCCTGGTTCACATTTTGTCCTGTTTCCCTGTCCTTTTGTCCCAATTCCAAAAAAACGCCTGTCATTTTACGCCATTTCTGACACAACCCCAGTTGAAAACAAGGCCACATACGCGAAAAATTATCCGAAACGATCTAACGGAAACTTTTCTCAGCAGTTCATCAAATTTTGTTCTTGTTTCTGTCCTTGTGTCCTTAAGGACAAAACATGAACATGGTTTAGCGATTTGGCCAACTTTATACATAAAAAAACGTCATTGCTTGGCCAGTTACCTTAGGATTGCTCAGGGACAAAACGAACAGAAACAAGGTACGGACAAGCAGGGGCGTAACCAGGGGCGGGATGAGAGGAATCCCCCCCCAAAATTTTTTCCGACTGAAATTGTACACGAGGGTCCCCTCTTTGGTTTGTAGTCTGGACGAAAAAAAATGTCCGATAAGGCTGTAAATATTGACCAAATTTAGCCTGCAAAAAATCACAAATTGATCCGAAAGTCCGGTAGATTCTCTCATACCTGGCAGTAGGAGACAGTAAGGTTGCGGCCGGCGTCGGTTCAGGCTGTTGCAGAACCAGTTCTGAGGATGTTTCAGCACTGCAACGCTCAGGCGACGGTTCAGCCAAAGTTCCCAGTGCAACCTACAACAGGCAAATGTCAAAAACTGCTCACATTTTACCATCTAACACAATAAAGACCGAACCAATCCTTAAACATTAAATACATTACTATGAATAGTTACATAAAAGTTTGTACAAAAGCCTCGTTAGTTTTCCTCTTCGCTCTCACGATTTAGAAATCGAAACAGGACGTTGGGATCGTAGGTCAATTCACAGAATACCTCGTGAACAAAGATTGTGCAAGCTTTGTCAAATGGGAAAAGTAGAGAACGAAATTAACTTTTAGTTAGAATACCCAGTTTATAACGATATTCAGCCGTTTTGTGTTTCTGATTCTGTTGATTTACATAATATCACATTTATCAACATATTTACTGCACAATCTCGTGAAAATATTATTGATTTTAGCAAAATACTTAAAAAAACGCCTTCGACCGGCGCACTGCACTATATCAAAATTTATAAATATGTATCTTTTTTATTTTTTATTATTTTTCTTATTTTTTTCTTTCTTAAATCTGGCCATACACCTATTGACCACCATTTTACTTAATTCGGTCTTGAATGACACGTGATTTTAGTCGAAGTTGCTCAATAATTGTACTGTTCATTTGCATATTAAGTCTCTGTATGGGATGTATGCTGTTTACAATAATACAATAAATATCATCATCATCATCACAATCGCAATTTCTACTACGTATATAAGCGCTAAAACCGACATAGTGACAATAAAAATAATAATAATATCTCCTAACGGCAATAAACGGGTTGCCGACGGTAGGGGACCCTCTATTTTAGGCAGGAGACCCTCTATTCGTGTTCAGGAGCTCGAATTACCCCTAGAAACATCAAAATCTCGATTTCGAAAAATTGACCCCTTTGGCCCTCTGGGGCATGGTACCCTAAGGGGGGGGGCTACCCTCAGGGGGTCATAGCGGGGTCCAGGAGGGTCCTTACTATTGCAACACACAAGCACAATAGGTTTCGTCCTGGAAACACACTTTACTACATACACTATTCGACTTACCTATATAACCCAGTTGAAACATTACCACAACAGGTTTCGTTCATTACATTTTTTTTGAGACCCCATTTTTGAGGTCACGTGACTCGACCCCCCCTAGGGGTAGGAGAGTGCCCGAGTGTCCGGGGCATCTACTCCTCAGAGGCATTCCACCCACAAAGTTTGGGACCAATCCGACCAGGGGGGGCTGAGAAAAACGCGTTGGAAAACCGTTTTACACGTATTTTTCAACGCGAACCTCAATTTTTGAGGAAACACCTCACCTCACCCACTGACACCTCATACACCCCCAAGTGTCCGGGGCATCTACTCCTCAGAGGGATTCCACCCACAAAGTTTGGAACCAATCCGACCAGGGGGGGCTGAGAAAAACGCGTTACAAAACCCGAGGACAACAATAATAATAACAACAATAACAATAACAAAAATCGCCAGTAGGCCACAACGGGTTGCCGACCGGTAAGGGACCCTCTGTTCTAGGCAGAAGACCCTCTATTCTACGCAGAGGACACTTTATTCTAGGCAGACGACCCTCTATTCTAGGTAGAGGACCCTCTATTCTAAGCAGAGGACCCTCTATTCTAGGTAGAGGACCCTCTATTTCTAGCAGAAAACCCTCTAAAAGCAGAGAACCTAGTGTTCGAAGCAGAAAATCATCCATTCTCGGTAAAGAACCCTGCAGTCTAAGCGGAAGACCCTCTATTCTAGGCGGAGAACCCTCTATTCTAATCAGAGGACCCTCTATTTTAGTCAGAGGACTCTCCATTCTAGGCAGAGAACCGTCCATTATAGGCAAAAGATCGTCTATTTTCGGTAAAAAACCTGATATTTATGTTCAGGGACCCAAATTACCCACAAAAACCCCAAAATTTCAATTTCGAAAATTTGAACCCTTAGAGGGGGGTACCCTGAGGGGATCATAGGGGTACCCAGGAAGCTCCTAGACAAAAATTGACTCCAGATTCGTGTTCAGGGCTCCAAATTACCCCTAAAAACACCAAAATCTCAAATTCGAAAATTTGACCCCAGAGGACCCCCTAGGGGGGGGGGGGTACCCTAAGGGGGTCATAGCGGAGTCCAGGGGGGTCCTGGGCAAAAAATAACCCCAGATTCGTGTTCAGGGGCCCAAATTACCCCTAAAAACACCAAAATCTCACATTCGAAAATTTGACCCCCAAGGACCCCCTAGGGGGGGTACCCTAAGGGGGTCATAGGAGGGTCCAGGGGGGTCCTAGGTAAAAAATAACCCCAGATTCGTGTTCAGGGGCCCAAATTACCCCTAAAAACACCAAAATCTCAATTTCGAAAATTTGACCCCCGAGGACCCCCTAGGGGGGGTACCCTAAGGGGGTCATAGGGGGGTCCAGGGAGGACCTAGGTAAAAAATAACCCCAGATTCGTGTTCAGGGGCCAAAACTACCCCTAGAGACAGTTTTTTGTCCAAATCCTTGAAAAAAAAATTTTCAAGTTCACAAGGGTCCCCCCTTGTGTTCCATCGTTTTCGGGGGTCACGTGACCCGGCCCCCCGTGGGGTCAGGGGGTCACCAAGGTGGGGGGCACAACTACTCATAGGGGGGGTCCCCCCACCAAAGTTTGGGACCAATCCCCCCAGTAACTTCAGAGAAAAACGAGTAACAAACTTTTGCTAACAGGAAAAAAAAAAACAACAAAAAAAACAACAACAACAACATCAGGAATATGAATACAATGGGTTGCACCCCTGCTTCGCGGGGGGTCGGCAACCCAACAATAACGACACGGACACGACAAATATAAGGGGTTGCCCTTTGCTGCTTCGCGGCTAGTCGGCAACCCAATAAGAGTAGAAGAATACGTGACAAACTTGTTTGAACAACAATAACTTTCATTTTACGGCAAAAAAATGCCACATTTTCGACACATTTATGCAGGAATCGTAAAAAAACTTCCATGCCCTGGTCATGGGAAAATAATATATGATATGAGAGTCTATATTCCCAGCTTTAATTTTATGTGCTAAACTTAAACATGCAAATCGCCTGAAGCGTTGTCAATGCAAATTGTTACAAAGCAGTTTTACCATTATTGCAAAATGTCACCACGTTATTTATACTACAAAAATCTTCGTTCGCTAATTATAACAAAAGCTTTGTAATCTGCTTAATCTTTGTAATCCAAAATCATAAAGCAAAACGCAACTAAGGGAAACAGGCCCCCTGTGAAAAGTACTCCCAGCCCAAATCTAACCTGAGGGG
Source organism: Trissonchulus sp. WLG1_4 (assembly GCA_030248245.1). Taxonomy (NCBI): domain Eukaryota; kingdom Metazoa; phylum Nematoda; class Enoplea; order Enoplida; family Ironidae; genus Trissonchulus; species Trissonchulus sp. WLG1_4. The sequence continues at coordinate 12,096 of JASANF010011234.1, forward strand.
GCGGTCGCCAAGTGAGGGGGGAGGGGACGCGATTTTGTGGGGCAGCGGCGATTGGTGTGTGGGAGGGGGCTGGTTTTTCAAACACAACTTCCAGGTCGCCGTCACTGGAGCAGGGAGAGGGTTCAGGTTGAAAATTCTAATAAACGCACAATGATAGTAATATAATAAAATGATCACAAAAACATTATAAGATATAAAAAATCGGCTGATTAATTAAGTCTAAACACATTCCTGAATCACAGCCGTAGGAGAACCATGCACTATTTAAGAGGAGGCGAGATAGGCCTTGGGGACGGGGGGAAGAGGCCCCCTCAAAAAAATCGGTCAGGGGGAGGGTCGGGGGGTCCCGCCAGGAGTAAAACAAGGGAAGGTTCTGGCGTGAGAAAAATTTGCCGCCAAAATTTAAAAAATGTGATTTTTTATGAAATTTAAGCTATTTTTACCGAAATTTTCGCCATTCCAAATCGGTGCTTTTTGGTCAAAAAAGGTAAAACTGTGTCAGTTTTTGAAGAGGAGGTCAAAAATTAATGGGACTCAGGGGAACGGGTGTCCCACGAAGGGGTGGAAGGGTTAGGGTATCCACAATTTTTGTGCTTTTAGATGTACGATGGGGAGAGACATCCCGCCACCCCACAAAAAATGGTCCGTAGGTGAGGATCTCAGATCTGAGAGCATTGCAATGCAACGATTAGTTTAATATTCCGTCTAGACACCAGCGCTGGAATGCATAACGGCAGTCTTAGCTCAGTCTTGCTAAACGCAGTCTAAGGGCAACGTTCTAACCTATGTAATACGTGTAGAATTTTTCGTTACGGTGTTCTAAACTACTGAAACAGAACGCTTTAGACTGGTTTTAACGTAAGACTGCCTTTATGCATTCCACCACAGAACTAGTTTAGTCGGACAGAAAACTGATTTAAGCTCTGCTAATGGAACAGCTGCACTGGTGTCCTACCTGCGGTTGCGCTACCAGCGGGGTCATCTGTTGGGGTTGAGAAGGACTTATTCCAGGCTGGTGGTGATTCAGGAATGCGTTTTAGACTTAATTAATCAGCCGATTTTTTATATCTTATAATGTTTTTGTGATCATTTTATTATATTACTATCATTGTGCGTTTATTAGAATTTTCAACCTGAACCCTCTCCCTGCTCCAGTGACGGCGACCTGGAAGTTGTGTTTGAAAAACCAGCCCCCTCCCACACACCAATCGCCGCTGCCCCACAAAATCGCGTCCCCTCCCCCCTCACTTGGCGACCGCCCCCTCAGGTTAGATTTGGGCTGGGAGCACCTTCACAGGGGGCCTGTTTCCCTTAGTTGCGTTTTGCTTTAAGCAATACGTAACTGAAACCAGCAACAGC
>JASANF010011236.1:0-5000 GCA_030248245.1 Trissonchulus sp. WLG1_4
CGTAGTTAACTCCCAGAAATTAAATCAGTCAAGTTATCAGTTAACTGTAACACCCCTACTTTTGATGTTCTAAACACGCTGATGAAATAAGCTTACATTGTGATGGATGTGACCCGGTTCTTTGGTTCCGGGTCAATGATGTTGGAGTGATTTTATTGTCCAAATTCCAAAATCTTTCATTTTCAACACATAAGTCAGCGATGACCTATAGTTTTTATGGTATCAAATTAAAGCTGGTCTTATTCCTACCTGACGCCGAAAACTACATAGACTTTGTACCGGTTAGCTAGAAAAAGTCGGAAAAAGTTTTTACGTAAACTTTGTATTTTTAGAAAATGTCCCGTAACGGCGCTAATACCAATAAAAAACCATTTTTTTCGCAAAGTAAGCCATATAATTGTGATCCTTACGTAAAACAGCCCTCACTCCATCAGTGACCATGGCGCCAGCAATATGGGTCTAAATCTAAAAGTTATTTTTTTTTGAAATTTTATTGTTTTTTTCGGTACATAAGTCAGCAGTTACGTACAAATTTTTTGGCATCAGATAAAAGCTCTTCTTCTGCTCTATTTTACTGTAAAAACTAGAACCCTTTACGTGCTCTCTGAAAAAAGTTATGAGTTTAGAAAAGATTTTGTTCGAAAAAATTACTCCGCGAGTACTCAGTCTACTCACACCATATACGCATTCAACAAAAGTTTGCAAATATTGATACCGTCATAACTTGCTTCAACGGCGTCGTAGAAACATGAAATTGATGGCATTCAACTGAGCAATGTCGGCGCTTTTAAATGATATCTTACTTGACGCTGACCGACGCAACGGTCAATCAACAAAAACCATGAATTTTTTACTGACCCTTGGTTCATTTTTACGTCATCATGCGACCTATCAATAGATAGCTCTTGATAAACGCAGCACTATGAAATAAATTTCACGTCGATCCCACAACCCTAACGAAAGTTATGGCTCCTGGAACTTTTCCCTATGGTGACCACCTGTAATCACCTCATATGCCATCATCGCATTGTAACTCAACGTTTAACTAAATTTGAAAAAAAATCAAAAAAATTTTATCATTAAACACCTTGGGTGGATTTCACCACGGTGGTTTTTAAAAACCATGGTTTTACGTACGTGTGCATATGATTTGCTCATAATTTCATTACAAAATATCGCCTGTTTCGTTACGAATTTCGTAAATTTTCTAAAACCATGGTTTTTTGAAATCCACCCCGTCTGTTGTAGAACTAGTCGAACTAGTCTAAACTAGACTCACTAGTCTTGTAAGTAAACAATAATAAATCATAAATAAACTACAGTCAATATGAATAGTATATAACTTTTTTGGACCCCAGCTTGACCGCCGCGGACACGCTGCGACCATCATCTCAAGTAGGTGCTGCATAATGTATACAGTCTCACTTATGCCCGCTTTCCACCCCATCAAACCTTAAACCTTAAACCTAAATGATCATAACAAGAAACAGAATTAACTACTGACTGAGTTGCATAGGTCTGGGGGCGCCAGCCCGTTGAATTACTCGTATAGACATGTAAATGCAGCGTAATTTATGTATGTACTTGTGTATACATGCCTATGCCTGTGTGTCAAAGCCTATGCTTTGATGAAAAATAATTACAAGCATTACATAGTAACCCACAGAGTTGCAGGGGTCTGGGGGCGGCAGCCCCCAGAAAAAATTGGGGAAAATGTTTGATTTTTAGGCTAAATTTGGTCAATTAGAGACGCATCAGAAAATTTTTCCGGCCGAACCGTAAAAATCAAAGGGAAATCCCTTGTGTAAAAAATCACTGGGAAAAAATTTCGGGGGTATGGCAGTATGAGTATGCCCTTGAACTCAGAGGCGCACAATTGTGACAAATTTGGCTGCAAAATCAGGTCATTCCTAACGAAATTATGCGTGTAATCATCACAAACTACTAATTTAGCACTAACAAATCTCACAAAAAGTGGGCCTGCGAGTTTTTTGAACCAGAACCGAGGTCTCGCACGAAAATTCTGCTCGAGAAGATATGCCAGACAAGACTATAAGCCAACAAGCTCCTGCTGAGTGAGAAGTGGTTACATTGTGAGGTTTGAGTGTCAATATTCCACAGGAAATATAAAACGCGGCCATTATTTTTGGACAAAAAAGGTTTAAGCCCATCGCGCTGCTCACATTTACTGCTGAGTACCTAAAAACCTGTCTTAAGACAAAAGCTGATAAATTTTCAAAGTCAAAAGCTCATTTCAAAAAATTACACTAGTATTTTAAAAAGCTGATCTCACCGAGATTCAAACTCGGTTCCCTCGATTCAAAGTCGCGAACACTTACCATTGTACCACTGAGACCACAGTGTTCGTCGTTGACACTCCTCAAGCTGAGCGTCAACTTTGGGTGACATTATGAAGGTCACAAACAAACAGAAGCATATGTGAATGTTGACATATAATAAAAGATAGTGTACTAACATCAGAGAATAGAAATTTAATTTGTCGAATTATATTCCATGAGACGCCTGCATAACATTTTTAATCATCTGTTGTATTGATGATCATTCAGCGGTAAAATTTGTTTCGCTGTATCATTGGGTGTAATCGATCCAAGTAGGTATATTATATGCATTTTCGAACGACATATATTAGCCCGGTTGGCTAAGTTGGTAGTGCTGCGTGCATCTACAGAGCCTCTGATCAATGATCAGAATGTTGGCGGTTCGATTCCGCCCCGGAGCTGGATCTTTTGCATTCTACGGCATTTTCAGAGCATGACAGTTCCGCCAAGTTGCATGATATGTGACAGAGCTGAGAGGTACCTACCCTTCTAGTGTTAATTAACACTAGAAATTCGACCTACCCAGAATAAGGTAGGAATCTGAAAATCTGAATATACTATACACGCGGCCCTTGAGGCGGCCGCGTAAAAAACAAGCGTTTACATACAGCACTTTCTTCGAGCTCTGAGCCAATCAGATTCGAGCATCTCACGTGACCACAGGGCTTCATTTTGTGAAGATTTGTTGTACTAGTTTGTTTTAGCCTAAGCCTCAGTCTAAGCCTAAGCCTGAGCCCTGAGTCTAAGCATAAGCCTGAGGCCAAACCTAAGCCTAGCCTCAAGCCTGAGCCAATGAAAGTTTGAGGCAAGTGCTGTATATAGACAAAAGTAGCCAAAAACACGAGCCTAAGTGAAGAGCCAGTCATTGAAATTTAAGTATAATTTAAGTTTAGCTAAAAATTTCACCAAAAGATAAAGCTCAAAAATTGACATTTAAGTATAGTTTAAGTTTAAGTTCTAATTTTCAAAAACGTTCAAGTTTAAGTTTAAGTTGACAAGCATAGTTTCTTAAGCCTACTACATAGAAGGGTCGATTCATACTTGTATCGATGTCTGTTCAGCAGGCCAAAAAAACGAAATAATCACGCCACCAATGTTCTTCAGATCAGATTGTGACGTGGTAATTTCGTAATTTTGTCGGCTGAACGGACGTATACGGCTGCAAACATGAATCGACTGAAGTCTAGATGATGGAAAAAAAGGCGACAGACCCGTCGTGAAGGAGTCACTCTTGATGTATTCCAATTTAATGTCCTTGTCTGGCACCCCATGGACCAAGGTCACTAAAAAAGTCACTAAAAAGTAAAAAGTTTGCCGCAAAGGCTCAAAAAAATATGTAAAAATACTCATTTTTATGGTGGCGCTCCGGATAACTGACTTTGGGCTGTCAAGTTTTTCACTCACGTTTTTAGGACTTTGCTCTTGAAGAAAGGTTGTTCAGCAGGTTGTTAACCTTAGTTTGATATATATGTATAACGTGTAGTTTTGTTGAACTTGGTTTTCGACCTGATTTTTAACATGGTAAAATTTTCGAATCGATTTTCCGAAAAATTGTATATGGCTTTTGTTACTCTTGAGAACAGCTTTCCACATCGAATAGGTGACTGCAACTTTTTAAAAAGTCGTTTGTGTAGGCAAACCTTTCTAAAAAAAATTCCAAATTACTTTGAGCGACATTGACAAAATTGCGGTAATTCTTCCGTATACGCAGACTCTGCACTGAGTGAGTGTGAGTGAGTATGCATCATCTTTCGTACGGGAACACCCACTTTAAACTCAGGCTGGAAATTTAAAGTAGATTTGGGTCTAGTCCGAAATGCATCAAATTCCGTATACGCACACCCCCTGTTTCCACTAAGTTTAAACTGTTTCGACTCTGTCAAAGGTTTCATTTTTTTCTAATTTTTAACACAATTTAGTGAAATAAAACATCGTTGCATAGATTATAACTGGGGTCATCCTTAACCAATTTTAGAGATCTATATACCAAACTGAGCGTCTGTGTAAAGCCTACTTGGTTCAATAGTTAAAAAGACAATATCTAAGTCGTGTATACAATTTGCTAAAAGGCAAAAAAAGGTATTCCAAGATACCCGTTTCAAGTTCCCCTGTGGCAACTTGAAACTTATATGTTATGTCGATGGTTCTCACATTGCACAGTGTGTCCTTTCATTTTTGGCTATTCATTAAATTCGGACACCTGTTTAATTACCGCCGCCAATACCAATAACAATTAACAAGAAATACCACCTCTAAAAAACCTTTACAATTAGTGGAAACAAGGGATGTGCGTATACGGAATTTGATGCATTTTGGGCTAGACGCCAATCTACTTTAAACTAAATTTCCAGTCTGAGTTTAAAAAGGGTGTTCCTATACGGAAGATGATGCATACTCACCCTCACTCAGTGCAGAGTGTGCGTATACGGAAGAATTACCCAAAAATGCACTATTTTTCAAGCTAATTTTTCGTTAGCTACTTTTTGGCTTCTCCAACTTTTCTCAGCGGTTATTTGTGTTAAACAATACGCTCTATTTTTTGACAATGTCGTTTGTGTGGGCAAACCTCAGGTTTTTATGATCGGCAATAGCCTTTTTTGTTTCGTGATAGCTCTCCTCCACGTCGTTTTTTATTATGAAATTTGACTTGATGTTAGAAAA
>JASANF010011236.1:10000-21714 GCA_030248245.1 Trissonchulus sp. WLG1_4
CCTTGTAGGACAGTGCAAATAAAACCGTCTGAAAGGAAGTAAAGCAAAATCACCAACAACAGACTTATTTACGGTTTGTCGCTGTAGTATACCTATTTACATTCTTATCAAACCCAAATCAAGCACTGAAAGCTTTTATACCAGGTTGAACAGGCAACCAGGTTGAGTGCGATGGCGCCTAATCTATAATAGGGTTATGCAGATGTCTATGTAACCTCGTGAACATATTCAAGGCATGGATGCATTCGAGTCAAAAATTTTTAGGTTGGCGACCTATTCAGATTTTCATGTTTCGGGGTGTAATTTGAGCCTCCGAACACAAATCCGAGCTTTTTTTTGTCTTGAACCGCAACGGACCTAGGGTCCCTTCAGGGTGCTCCCCGCCCCATGGGGCTAAAGGGCTTTAATTTTCGATGTTTCTACGTGTAATTTGAGCTTCTGAACAAGAATTAGAGAATCCCTTGCCTAGACTAGAGAGGCCCCAAGTTCTATATCCGGCAGTATAGCGGGATCTTAACCGGTCGGCAGCTCGTCGTAGTTCCTTCACTAGTTAATACCTACCTAGGTAAGTTTAGTCTTAATTTAATTTTTTGTGTCATGCAGCCAAACGCCTTGGCCACTGAGTCACGAGATCACTGGCGTTGAAAATGATCGACAGTGCAAAGTATATTGTCAAAGACTTGCGATAGCTATCCCTACTACAATGTGGTTAGAACGAGGCTAAGACCCTGGGATCTGGAATCAAGACCTGTCTTGACGTGAGATCGGAGGTGGGGGGCTGCTCACTACCGTTATTTTAATAATTAATATTAATATTAAAAGTCAGTATTTAAAATACTTTTAATATTAATAATTTTATTAATATTAAATTAAAAATAATTTCAGAAATTTATTTATATTAATATTAAATTAAAAATATTTCAGGAGTTGCATTTATATTAATATTAAATTAAAAATAAATTGAGAATTGTATTTATATTAATATTAAATTAAAAATATTTTAACAGTTGTATTTATATTAATATTAAATTAAAAATAAATTGGCCGTATTCATATTAAAAATCACTTTATTTTTAATATTCTTTTTAATAATGGCTGGGCATATAACATGTACATATATACATGTAAGAGTAGCAGGCTGCAGACCAAGTATATGCCTGTACATATACCGACACGCTGCATTTATATTAATATTAAATATGAATTTTAATACAATTTTAATAATACTTTAAATGCAGCGTAGTTCGTGTGTTCGTTTTCAACACGAACTGTGTCTGTCTGTGGAACCATTTTGTGAATTATCGAATGTGAATAGGTTTTCAAAACGTCATTTTTCAGACTTTGCGACTTCACTGCTAACTGTATGCTGCATCAATTTTTCTGAAACTTGGCAAAAATATTTGCCTTAAAACATATTTTTAGAATATATAAAAAACAATGACCTATCTTTCACTGATAAAGTTTTATAGTCGCGCAAAATCGACTGCTTTCGCGACACTACCCCCTTAAGCAATGTGCAAATTTGACTTTTTTTCATCGCAAAAGTAGTATTTTCTTTAAGGCCACATTACGAAATTTAAATGCACCTCCGGCAGTCTACTTTATGTGCATCAGATACAGCAGATAATGTAGTGTATTTCTAGCATTCAACTACGGCAGGCGCACAGTTGCTGTGTTAATACTCTAGGGTGAGGTACATTTTTAAATTTTTAAAAATTCTCAACTTTGAGCGCTTATAACGCAAAAACGGTACGTCCTAGACCCTTAATCGACTGATTATGTTATGTTCACCATTGATTTCTCTATCGAATGGTGGTTTCGCGATCTCTCTACGACACACGTAGCTCGAGCAATGTCCTAAAAACTAGAAGGTGTCAGAATGAGGCTGTCTAACCAGTGATACTCTGGGCATTAACGGGTTAAGGGGGGGGCTGAAAATTTTAGGTTTTCCAATTCGCTTCAAAATTGCACACAATGTAGCCCCAGGGAAGGCGCATCGCAGATGTAACAAACTGGAACCAATGCTTTTGCTAATTTTTTACTAGGGGCTCCCAAAACTTCAACTTTACGTGTAAATTATAGGCGCAAAAAAGTTAATGGCTTTAATGAAAGAAAATAACAAGGAATAGTAGGAATAATGGGAATAGGAATAGGAATAGCCACAAAGTCGCAGGGGTCTGTGGGCGGCAGCCCTCAGAAAAAAGTTGCGAAAAATTTTGATTTTTAGGCCAAATTTGGTCAATTAGAGACGTATCAGAAAATTTTTCTGACCGGAGCATAAAAACTAAAGGGGGGACCCTTGTTTAAAAAATCCCTGGGAAAAAGTTTCGGGGGAAGGAATTCATTCCCCCATTCTCCCACCCCCTGGGTACGGCCTCGCTATACGTACTCAATTTCTGTAAAATGGGAGGTAAACTTACAGGTTTCGCGAGTCGGAAAAATTTTTTTGACCCGCGCAGACTGAAGTGGATACCCGCGGGTCGACCCGCGGCTCAAACTTCCCGAACCAACCCAACCCGCGGGTACCCGCGGTTACCCACGACCCACGTCCACCCCGGTACAAAAGTGCAAAGGCAAAGTAAAAAGTGAAACAACGGGCCTCGACTGTTCGAGCCTTGTTATAGTTCTACTTTTGAGTGCACCAGAATGCAAGTTATTGCATTTCTATGTAATTGACTATACGTGTGCCTTTTTCAACACGGGCTAAAACCAATAATTTGAAAATATTAATATTAAAATTAATATTAATATTAAAAATCAAAAATTTTTGTATTTATATTAATATTAAATTAAAAATAATTTGAGAATTTTATTTATATTAATATTAAATTAAAAATATTTTAGGAACTGTATTTATATTAATATTAAATTAAAAATAAATTGAAAAAATTATTTATATGAATATTAAATTAAAAATATTTCAAGAGGCCTATTAAAATTAATATTAATATTAAAAATAAATTCCATTATTAAAATAACGGTACTGCTCACCCTCAAATTAAGACGTTAAAGTGGTACTTCTGACGCTGCATCGTTACGGCCGATTAGATAGAATATATAAAGCAGAGTGTCATACTCTTCCTATTATGTACATACTCTTGGTGCACTTATTTCACATGCAAACTGACAGTATTTAGCTCAGCACTGATGGTAGGCGTGTGCTAGTCTATTTGGGCGGTCCGGTTAGTTCGCCCGCCCTTCTTTGTTTTCTCCCTAGCTTCAGTCAGTCCTTCATGTTTGCGCAAAGCAGTCTAGTCTATATTTTCCCCCCGAGTCTCACACACCACCGAAAGCATGATAGGGCCCCTTCATTTGCTGATTTTATACGGTAGGTTGGGGTAAATGAGGTCAAATTAGTAGTAGTGACAGTGTTGGTATAACTGCCAAACAAATTTGCTTGTTGGTCGTTACTGTAATATGGGCCGTTGTGTACACTGTACATGAGGGTATGATAACACCATAACAAAACTTAAACATTAAACTCAGTGGTTAAGATTAGCAAAAGCTAGTAAAAAGTTATAATCGTAGTACCTACCTAAAAGCTTTTTAAATATGGATCTTTAGGTATATACTTTTTAGCTTTAAGGTGGCGCTCCGAATAACTTCCTTGACTTTATTATCTTATAACTGAGCGAAACTTTGTTCAAGTTTTATGATCGATAGCTAAAACTGTAGGTATTTATATTGCCAAGCTGTATGTTTTCTCCTAATTTGAATCGAATTGTTTTGGCTCAAAATATACGTTTTTCTAAAATGGGTCATATTAAAAACGCTGTAGAATTTCACTAAAACCAGATTTCAACATTTTCAAAGAAGGTACACCTGCATCCACATATTTTCTAACATCAAGTCAAATTTCATAATAAAAACGACGTGGAGGAGAGCTATCACGAAACAAAAAAGGCTATTGCCGATCATAAAAACCTGAGGTTTGCCCACACAAACGACATTGTCAAAAAATAGAGCGTATTGTTTAACACAAATAACCGCTGAGAAAAGTTGGAGAAGCCAAAAAGTAGCTAACGAAAAATTAGCTTGAAAAATAGTGCATTTTTGGGTAATTCTTCCGTAAACGCACAATCTGCACTCAGTGAGAATGAGTGAGTATGCATCATCTTCCGTAGGTATAGGAACATCCATTTTAAACTCAGACTGGAAATTTAGTTTAAAGTAGATTTGCGTCTAGCCCAAAATGCATCAAATTCCGTATACGCACACCCCTTGTTTCTACCAAGTTTAACGGTTTAGAGGTGGTATTTCTTGTTACTAGTTCTTGGTATTGGCGCCAGTATATAATTGAACAGTGTCCGAACTAAATGAATAGCCAAAAATGAAAGGACACACTGTGCAATGTGAGAACCATCGACATAACATATAAGTTTCAAGTTGCCACAGGGGAACTTGAAGCGGGTATCTTGGAATACCTTTTTTTTGCCTTTTAGCAAATTGTATACACGACTTAGATATTGTTTTTTAACTATTGAACCATAGACGCTCAGTTTGGTATATAGATCTCTAAAATTGGTTAAGGATGACCCCAGTTATGATCTATGCAACGATGTTTTATTTCACTAAATTGTGTTAAAAAATAGAAAAAAATGAAACCTTTGACAGAGTCGAAACAGTTTAAACTTAGTGGAAGCAGGGGGTGTGCGTATACGGAATTTGATGCATTTCGGACTAGACCCAAATCTACTTTAAATTTCCAGCCTGAGTTTAAAGTGGGTGTTCCCGTACGGAAGATGATGCATACTCACTCACACTCACTCAGTGCAGAGTCTGCGTATACGGAAGAATTACCGCATTTTTGTCAATGTCGCTCGAAGTAATTTGGAAATTTTTTTAGAAAGGTTTGCCTACACAAACGACTTTTTAAAAAGTTGCAGTCACCTATTCGATGTGGAAAGCTGTTCTCAAGAGTAACAAAAGCCATATACAATTTTTCGGAAAATCGATTCGAAAATTTTACCATGTTAAAAATCAGGTCGAAAACCAAGTTCAACAAAACTACACGTTATACATATATATCAAACTAAGGTTAACAACCTGCTGAACAACCTTTCTTCAAGAGCAAAGTCCTAAAAACGTGAGTGAAAAACTTGACAGCCCAAAGTCAGTTATCCGGAGCGCCACCTTAAAAATGAGTATTTTTACATATTTTTTTGAGCCTTTGCGGCAAACTTTTTACTTTTTAGTGACTTTTTTAGTGACCTTGGTCCATGGGGTGCCGGACAAGGACATTAAATTGGAATACATCAAGAGTGACTCCTTCACGACGGGTCTGTCGCCTATTTTCCCATCATCTAGACTACAGTCGATTTATGTTTGAAGCCGTATATGTCCGTTCAGCCGACAAAATTACGAAATTACCACGTCACAATCTGATCTGAAGAACATTGGTGGCGTGATTATTTCGTTTTTTTGGCCTGCTGAACAGACATCGATACATCTATAAGTATGAATCGACCCTTCTATGTAGTAGGCTTAAGAAACTATGCTTGTCAACTTAAACTTAAACTTGAACGTTTTTGAAAATTAGAACTTAAACTTAAACTATACTTAAATGTCAATTTTTGAGCTTTATCTTTTGGTGAAATTTTTAGCTAAACTTAAATTATACTCAAATTTTAATGACTGGCTCTTCACTTAGGCTCGTATTTTTGGCTACTTTTGTCTAGGATACAGCACTTGCCTCAAACTTTCATTCGCTCAGGCTTGAGGCTAGGCTTAGGTTTGGCCTCAGGCTTCTGCTTAGGCTCAGGGCTCAGGCTTAGGCTTAGACTGAGGCTTAGGCTCAGTCTTAGGCTAACACAAACTGGTACAACAATTCTTCACAAAATGAAGCCCTGTGGTCACGTGAGATGCTCGAATCTGATTGGCTCAGAGCTCGAAGAAAGTGCTGTATGTAAACGCTTGTTTTTTGGCTTATAGTCTTTGCTGGCATATTTTCTCGAGCAGAATTTTTGTGCGAGACCTCGGTTCTGGTTCAAAAAACTCGCAGGCCCACTTTTTGTGAGATTTGTTAGTGCTAAATTAGTAGTTTGTGATGATTACACGCATAATTTCATCAGGAATGAACTGATTTTGCAGCCAAATTTGTCACAATTGTGCGCCTCTGAGTTCAAGGGCAAACTCATACGGCCATACCCCCCGAAATTTTTCCCCAGTGATTTTTTACACAAGGGACCCCCCCTTTGGTTTTTATGGTTCGGCCGGAAAAATTTTCTGATGCGTCTCTAATTGACCAAATTTGGCCTAAAAATCAAACATTTTCCCCAATTTTCTCTGGGGGCTGCCGCCCCCAGACCCCTGCAACTCTGTAGGTTACTATGTATTGCTTATAATTATTTTTACGCGGCGGCCTCAGCCGCCGCGTATATACTATATTACAAAAGCTCGATTTCCATGTATCGCTTTTCACTGTGTTAGTTGAGTTGTTGAAATTGGTAGGTCTTGAAAATACATTGTTTGTGTGTGCGTGTGTGTACATCGTGTGTGTCAATGTTGAATCACAGCGTATAGTGTCGTGAATACGTATACTCATACTGCTTAACACGTTCGCATGTCTGCCGAATGCTGATAAATTTTGCACACAGTAGACAGTAATGACGAAACCTATCGCAACAGTGCTTCTTATATTGTTTATGAGCGCGCCGGTAACCACAGAACTTTGAGATCCACAAGCCGGCAAACCATAATTTGGAATGGCTATCGGTTAGGAAATTTTGATGCCATTGCACTATGACAACAAAATTGTCATCGGCTGAGTTAGCCTAATTCACAACTTGACATTAGAACAAAACACGCAATTTCCAAGCTATTTTAACTTGGTGTTTTTGACGCCGTTGTGTTGAAATTGCATGGTAACGGTTTTCTGTAAAAAGGTTTGTACTTAAAACTTTTCACCTTAAAACTCAAGGCTTTGAATGCAAGATGCAGCTTAAGATGCATATTAAAAGTGTTGGCCTTAAAAACTTTGATGCCGCATTTTATAGTCAAAGAATATTCTTGGCAATTTACCTAAGCATATCGCAACCAAATCTATCGAAACTTAGTTAAACTTTACTCGCAAGACGTGCTTGTTCATCAAAGCATAGGCTTTGACACACAGGCATAGGCATGTGTACAGAAGTACATACATACATTATGCAGCATTTGCATGTCTACACGAGTAATTCAACGGGCTGGCGCCCCCAGACCTTAGTCAGTAGTTTATTCTGTTTCTTGTTATGGTCATTTATTACTAAAAACTGTATATGTGCAATTTGAGCACATTGCACATTCCCACTGCAAAGGTTTACGGTTTAAGGTTTAAGGTTTAAGGTTTGAAGGGGTGGAATGCGGGCATAAGTGAGACTGTATACATTATGCAGCACCTACTTGAGATCATGGTCGCAGCGTGTCCGCGGCGGTCAAGCTGGGGTTCAAAAAAGTGACATACTATTCATATTAAGGACTCTTGTTTATTTATGATTTGCTATTATTTACTTACAAGACTAGTGCGTTTAGTTTAGACTAGTTCGACTAGTTCTACAACAGAAGGTGTTTAATGATAGAATTTTTTCGATTTTTTTTTCAAATTTAGTTAAACGTTGAGTTACAATGCGATGATGGCATGGCACATGAGGTGATTACGGGTAGTCACCATAGGGAAAAGTTCCAGGAGCCATAACTTTCGTTATATCATACCTGCCTTGAAAATACAGTGCAATAACTAACGCCAATAACGAAGTGCACGCTGCTAGATTCACAGCGTGCATTAGTTATTGCCCTGCTGTAGGCGTGCATCTTAGCTATTGACTTATTGCACTGTATATTTCAAGACAGGCATAATTATAAGAACGTTATAATACTTTGTAGTGTGCACTCAGCAACAGTTCGCACTGGCACGTGAAGCCCGCGTGCATAAACTCGTGCGATGCGCGCACTCGTTCATGCACTTGGCGCTTCACGTAACAGTGCGTATAAATCGCTGAGTGCACGCTACATCGTGCTATAACTTACACTTAGGGTTGTGGGATCGACGTGAAATTTATTTTATAGTGCTGCGTTTATCAAGAGCTATCGATTGATAGGTCGCATGATGACGTAATAAAAATGGACCTAGGGTCAGTAAAAAATTCAGGGTCTTTGTTGATTGGCCGTTGCGTCGGTCAGGTCAAGTAAGGTATCATTTAAAAGCGCCGACATTGCTCAGTTGAATGCAATCAATTTCATGTTTCTACGACGCCATTGAAGCAAGTTATGACGGTTTCAATAGTTGCAAACTTTTGTTGAATACGTATATGTTGTGAGTACTCGCGGAGGAATTTTTTCGAACAAACTCTTTTCTAAAAAGAGCTTTCGGTCATAACCTTTTTCAGAGAGCACGTAAAGGGTTCTAGTTTTTATAGTAAGATAGACCAGGGCCCGATTTATCGAAACAACAAATGTTCGTCGTTGAAAAACAAATGTTCGTCGTTGAAAAACAAATGTTCGTCGTTGAAAAACAAATGTTCGTCGTTGAAAAACAAATGTTCGTCGTTGAAAAACAAATGTTCGTCGTTGAAAAACAAATGTTCGTCGTTGAAAGTTCGTCGTTGAAATTGTTCGTCGTTTAAAAATTTTTCAACGACGAGCTTTGGTTTCTTAGAACAATATTATGTTCTAAAAGACAAAAGCTCGTCGTTGAAAAAATTTTCAACGACGAACGTTTCAACGAAGCTCAAGACATCCGTTGAAATGTTCGCCGTTGAAAATTTTTTAACGACGAACATTTGTTTTTCAACGACGAACATTTGTTTTTCAACGACGAACATTTTTTTTCAACGACGAACATTTGTTTTTTCAACGACGAGCATTTTCAACGACGAACATTTGCTTTTTCAAGGACGAACATTTGTTTTTCAACGACGAACATTTGTTTTTCAACGACGAACGTTTGTCCTATAATTACGTGTTATGTTCGTCGTTGAAAATGTTTCGATCAATCCAAAATTTTCAACGACGAGCATTTACAACGACGAACATTTTCAAAAACTTACATTTTTCTTCGATAAATCGGGCCCAGAAGAAGGGTTTTTATTTGATGCCAAAAAATCTGTACGTAACCGCTGACTTATGTACCGAAAAAACAATAAAATTTCAGAATAAAATAACTTTTAGATTTAGACCCATATTGCTGGCGCCATGGTCACTGATGGAGTGAGGGCTGTATTACGTAAGGATCAGGGGCGGTCCCGGGGGGGGGGCGGCCACCCCCCCACCCCCCCTTGAAATTTTTTCCGACTGAAAACTTACACAAGGGTCCCCCCTTGTGTAAAAAGACACAACCGAAAAAATTTTCTGGGTCGTCCACAATTGACCGGATTGACGTTAAAAGTTCAAAAATTTCTTGAAATTTTCTTTTCGGGGCTTTCGCCCCGAATTTATCACCTCAATCCGTTTCGCAACTTAACTTTTTTCTTTATTGCTCCGCCGCACTCCTCCGAATAGAAGACCTAAAACTTTGTTTTCTTCGAATGCTCGTATAATATATACATTTATTTTGTACACACATATACGTATATACTACTACTACTACTGCAGTATTAAAAAGATCAGATTATGAAGTCCATTTTCCTAAGTCGAATTTCAGCGAATCGGTCAATAACTGAATCATAGTCAATGGGTATTTCTTCGTGAATATTTATTAGTGCAAGTCCATTCAGTCGGTTTTCTGCCATCGTCGATCGAAGGTGTTTTCAAGCGCTTCAGGCTAGAAAATGACCGCTCACTGGTGGCAGTGGAAACAGGAAGAGTTGCCAGAATCTAAAAGTAGAGTGTATCAAGTCATTTATGGGGACTATCGTCAGACGAGTTTCTGAATAAATTTCTGAAGAACAAGCTCTAAAGTCAAAATGCGGAGACTACAGAACGTGTATAACTCAGTGAGTCATACATACTTGCAAAAGACGTTTGATGTTTGGAAAGTGTCGGGAGTCACACTCTACGTATGTGTCAATTGCCGATGAAGCAGGATCACGACCGTCACCAGATGAACATCGTCGGTTCCAAAGATCGTATTCTTCCTCTAAGGACACCATCGAAACAGGCAAAAATTCAGCATATTGCTCAATAGACGGGAGAACTTCTGGCCAAGATGAATCAACTGAAAAATAAAAGATGGAAAAATTTCTGAACACAAAAATGACGATGAAAATGATAAAAGCAGTGTCTTTACGGACAAAATATCTACCGAGATAATGCTACCTACTACCGAGATAAGAAGACATTCTATAGTTTTCTATTTCTATTTCTATTTTCAATTTTCTATGTAAGCTGATGTATTATTACCAATTAAAGTGGGAATTAGTGTTGAGAGCCTGCTCGCTTTCTCCTGATGAGGTCCAAAACGGCGTTCCAAGTCTCCTAAGACGTGCTTGAGGAAGGGGACATAGATATTATCGCGGTAATAATTGGCGGGTGTCGTGCTAGGGTCAATACCACGACGACGGGGGACACTGAGCTCACCATGACAAATTTCAAGCAATTGAAGCGCAGGCTGAATAACCAGTTCATCAAATTTGTCTAAATTGTCAAGTTTGTCTTCTGAATTGGACTTCACAAAGTTTACGAATTTTAAAGCCTTGACCAGATCAATTGTTGACGACTGCAGGCTCGTAGACAAATTAAGAGTGAGACCCAAAATTTGGTTGAGCACACTGATACACACTAGAAACTCTGAAGTCGTGATTTGTAGATGCAGTTGGGAGGCTTTTCTAGATTCTTCACTCCCTCCTTCGCTGGCCAAGGTTTCTAAATAGTATACGGCTGGACGATACAGGTCAACAAATGCTGCAACAGCGTCGTGTCTTGAAGCCCAGCGAGTAGCGCATACACTGGTTAACTTTTTTCGTTGAACTTCGGACGCTGCTAGCTCATCCACACATCGTTTGAATGCAGCTGCACGGCGAGTTGAATGATAAAAAAATTGTACAGGTCATTTATAGTATTGAAAGCAGTGCGAATGGGAACAACAGCATGACAAGCCTTGCCAAGAGTCAGGTTGAGGCTGTGGGCAGTACAGTGAACATACACAGCTACAGGATACTGCTGCCGGATAATTGTTTGTACGCCACCTAGATGATCACTCATTGCCGCAGCACCGTCGTAGCCTTTTCCCACCATATAATCCAGGTCAATGCCTAGACCAAGCACATATCCACGAATCGTGTCTGCCAACACCTGGGCGTTCTGCTCTTCAACGGCGACACATTGGAGATACTTTTCTTGCACACTGTCTTCATAAACATACCGAACAGAAATGCTCAGCTGCTCCTCGTGTGCAATGAGCATCAGAAGTGAAAAACTTGGCAGACCGAACCTGATCGACAATCGAATTTTGAATGAAATTGCCCACTAGCTGTATGAGCTCGTTCTGGATACGATTCTAAATGTGGTGGCGTTTTTAGCTGAATTTTGCAAATGCTCTCTGAGTTTTCATCGCCGGCATCGACTCAAAATCGCAAGAGTCTCGAAAAGGGCTCTCTTGCAACACTATAGAAGTGTCATCTGGAATAAGATCACCATAGTCTCGATGCCCTCGAAGAGGAAAATTATTTTCTGCCGCACAGCTCGATTGTTTTCATAATAATTTTGAGTCGTTCTCTATTTTCCTTTAGCTGCTCAGCATGACGACTTTGGCCGAAATAATTTCGCCGCTCAATTAGCCAGCAACGGCCGCTAAAAATTGT
>JASANF010011237.1:0-5000 GCA_030248245.1 Trissonchulus sp. WLG1_4
CTTATCATCTTAATCACCCAAGTATTAGTTGAGATAATTAATTTTTAGTGGTATTTTTGGCGTATTTTGGACTTTTGGCTTTTTTTTTGGACCTATTGTACGCGGAAGTTACAAAACCCACTAGGCCCTGAGGTAATATGCATATGTTTAGTAACCTTATTTCACTGCTACGAAACCTATTAGAGTGATGTATCAACGGCGGATGTGCCTCATATACTTTTTAGTGGCACACCTACATATTTGATAGAATTACTTATTGACTAAGAATGTGCCCGGTGCATAGGGATTAGCCCTTTCTCTTAGTCAATAAGTAATTCTATTGCCACCAACAATTTTCCTGCTATTTTACTGTCTTATCAACTTTTTTCATCAAGTTCTTAAAACTCTAAATTTTTCCTATCACTGATGTACGTACTCAACTTCCCTAAGGTATTCACATGAAAAAAAATCTCAGAAATATGAAAAAATTAAAATTAACACAAACTACAGTAAGACGTATTTTATTACATATAATACATAAAAACAACACTTGTTTATATTATATGACAGTATCATTACATAAACACGCATATGTACAGACACAATGACCTTGACACAGACAGGCTAGCAACACGCAATGCACCCTACCCAATGCACCCTACCCAATTCGCATGCACCCCACCCAATTTGCATGCACCCTACCCAATGCACCCTACCCAATCAGGTGTCAGATACTCGCACTATACTACTATGTATGCTTGTGTTATACTGCGGCCTCAGGTCTTAAGGACTTCGTGGTGAGCTCACGGCTAATTCTCAAAACCTGGACCGCTGCCTAACTGTGCCTGAAGGCGAGCAGTAATAACAACTTGACGCTACGATTGTCGAAACTGCAAGTACATACAGACCTAGTTCACAGACAAGTTCGGAAGCACTCCAAGGAGTCTCTCAAGCGGGCCCTAGTAACACGAACTCCAAACCAAAAATCAGACCAATGAACGCGAACACAGAATAAAGAAGCCGAATCATGCAGTAATTTATACAGTAAAATCAAGTGTGCAATATCGTACAGAATACGTGAACAATAACAGGGTATAATTGAGTAATCGAGCCTCTATCTCAGGGGGAGCCGTACGCTACACTCAGATATAATTTATACGGTCCCCTCTAATTTTGCCCCAGATATAAACACGCAACCTTCTCTTGGTTCCCTCCAACAAGCCAACGTACCGACTTGCATTGCATCTTTTCAACACTACTCCAAACTTCCTATTTTAGACTCAGCCTAAATTCCCCCTTCAACGTACAACTCGAAACGTAATTAGAATATTATTAGAACACTTTTTAATAAAAAATAATAATTTAATAAAAAGGTTCAGTAAGTTAACTGCAGACCTTATCCCGATCCTTAACTTATTGTTTTGATTAAAGTATATGTATGTATATTGTATAAGCATGTGCAATTCATTGATTCATTGCAAAATACATTGACGCGAGCAAGGGTTTTCACCGCCCTTGCTAGCCGAGAATTTTAGAACTCCCTGACCGATTGTATGCACAACCCGAATCATTTTTTGCTTCTCAAAACAGTCGACTTTTCAGCTAAAATTATTATGAGTATCCGGTCTTACTTTTTTGCCAATGTTAAATTAGTGCTAGAAAGCCTCCATGTTATATACATGAGCAAATGATGTAATATAATATAGCTGAAGGTCGCGTGAATGGGGCGCGAAAAACGTCTGCCCTACGAAGATCATACCCATTCTCAACAGATATACCTAGTCCACCTACTTTAACGACCTCAGATTAATTGCCTATTCTCGTTACTAAAGTCTTGTCCGAACCGCTTTTGACCAACAGACAGTTCCCTATTCTACCCAAGGAGAAACCCGACAAGGGCATTTTTCCTTATTAGTTAGTATTAACTGAGATTTTTTTCATATAACAAGCTAAAACTGTAGTTGTATTGTTACTCTGACCAGTTTCTACGTATCTGACTAAGGATTAATTATTAAAACAATGATAAACGCAAGATTGCCTCAATCGGCTCTCGCTCACAGCAAGACTTAGTTGTGTGTAGCGTAGCACTCAAGTTAACTTAATTAGGTTGGGTTTTGACTGAAGGTTAGATTATTATATTTGAACTGGAATGCAAGAAGTAGCCAACCATTTCTGTTTTTCTTATATTATTTATGCATTGAAATATTATGTTATTTGTCAGTTTTGATTGTTAGTACGGAATAGTATAGTATAGTTAGTATATATATATATGTATATATATATATATATATATATATATTTATATATATATATATATGAGTCAGTTTCTGAGAAAATCGAACCGGCACTGTTGGAAGCCGCGATGGGTCAAAGAAATCGAATTCGCTGAAACTTTGTCTATTTGTTAGTATTGGTGAGCCTACGTACGTGGCTAAATATTATGAAATTCGGGCCATTAAATTTTTAGTTTTTTTCAGCTGCTTGAGACGAAGCTATATTTTTTCTTTTAACTGCTCACTTACTTGGCGTAACAAATTGGTTTGCATATCGAAATGACGTCAGTATATTGCGCAAAGAATTATGAACTTTTTATGACTGTAGGTTTGGTTTCGGCTGTCATATAACTCTTGAAATCTCAACAGTAAGCTCGTTGGACAGGCGATTCAGGAGTAAAAAAGTACCATAAAATAAGTAAAAGTTTCGGGGCGGTCACAAATTTTTTACCATATGCAGGTCAATAATATTGCCAGTATTCTGCCAAATTTCGTAAAAAAAGAAGGGCACCTCTGGCAGTTACACGAGTTTGACTACAAAGCTTTTTTGTACAAAATTCATCTTCTGGAAATATGTGTTTATTTTTGATGTGTATACTAAGACTTACTTTTCTGGCACAACTCAAACGCTTTAAAACAAACATTAGTTATACTATCAATAAGATTTACGTGTCTTTTAGGTATATTTTTGTACTTGGTTACGTAGGTCAGTTCGTTATGCGTTGAAATATCATAAATTTTAATCAGGTTCAACAAGACCATCGTGCGTAAATTAGTCACACCTAATTTACAAACACCGTTTTCAACATACATATTTAACGTATTTTTAGCTGAAATATGGCACAAATATAATCAAATATGAACATTCCCTTTATTTGTTACAATAGTTCTAGTAAAAAAGCTTTTTCTCATCCACAAATGTATTTTTTTAAACTTGATTTCAAAAGTGACTACAAAATACATGTAAAACGCGCGTAGTGAATTGCTGACCATTGCACCTTGTTTGCTCTCAGTGATTCTTCGATTGCCGATGGCACTTGTGCATCTGACGACAGTGATCATTCTCATGATATCACCTGTAATAGCTGCGAAACGCTGACCTATACACTAACTGACATGGATCTAAAGGTGAACTATTTTAAGAATTCAGACTTGATTGACGAAGTGAAATGATTTTGAATCGATTTTCAAAATGCAAAAGAAGCTATACTTGAGTGGAAAAAACACATAGTCAGAACTGTGAACCAGGAACGTGCAAAAGAAGTTATTCTGGACTCCATGGCAGCTGGCACAGACGTATATCTTGTCCTCGCCTGGGCTATGAAGTGGTTACCTATAAGTGGCCGCGAAGAACAGTCAGAATTTTATGGAAAACGTGGATTACCGTGGGATATAACCGTCGCTTTTATTAAAGAGGGTCCTGTTTAAGTTTTCAAAACGCAAGTATGTACATGTTTTTGATGGCGTTGTTGTTCGTTTGACCCATCGCGACGTCGTTCGATTTTCTCAGAATATTTGGGGCAAAACCGGTGAAATTTAACGTCAAAGGCAGTATCCCACAGCGTTCATGTGACAATATGCAGTGTTGCTATTTTGTATTTTCAAAAACTTTGCATGCATGAAACCGGTATATTTTCACCTCAATAACCACGTTTATGTCACTGTTGATCATAATGTATTTGATTAGTCTGTGACTTGTGTAGTTCGATCACAACTGTGCTAAACCTAACATTTTTTGCCATGTGGCCTGTTATTTAAGTTTTGACTTTTTGCGCACACTCTTTACACGAAAGTCAAAGCCCCCCAAATTTTTGCTTCAAACTAAGTGTGTACGTGTACATTGTGCTGTGATAAGTGCAAAATGTCCAATATTTGGTGCTAAAGTTTTCAAAATATGTCATCAAAGGCACTAACCCGGAGCTTTCATGTGACATTATACAGTGCTGTTTTCTTATATTTTCAGACCTTTATATGCATACAACCTGTATATTTTTACTTCAATAATAAAATCTAAATCATTACTTGTTATTATGTATTTGGCTACTTTATAACTTGTGTAGTTTGAGCAGAACTGTGATTAACCTACAATTCAGACTTCTCGCAACAGTTCTTAGAAAATCGAAACTATATCGAAATCAAAATTATATTTCCAATTAACTGCATATGATAGATATATAGACAAATAAATGTCATAAGTAATAAATTTAGTTATACAACAGCCACTGGTTGTACAATAAACACTACTGCAACAAAAATACAGTATAAATCGATGTTCCTGCATTTAGTAACATAGTTGCCCACCGAAGACAAGATAAAAACTCTAACCTACAGAAACTGGCCTTTTATTAATGTTTGCTGTAACGAAGTAGCAAACAGCAAACACAAAAATCAAAATCACAGGAAAGACATAATCCAGCAAAGCAGGAGTAGGAAGGGGACAGACTAACTGTGATCACTGTAGTAACCCCCAACCCGTAAGATACTTATCTAAAATCACTTTATCAAGCTCCTTTCGAACCCCGACTGATTTCGATAAGACTGTTTTGATTTTAAAAACTATACTGCAAAACGAGCGTTTCATGAAACCTGGTAGAGAACTAGATTGTTTGTTGTTGTTGGTAGATAGAACTACAAGTCCGAAGCTTGTATCAGTTCAAACCATCATAATTGAAAATCCTTATAATATTGAAAATATTATAACAATAATGGTAAAGTATTTTGATTACCGGTTTCATGCATGCAAAGTTT
>JASANF010011237.1:10000-18956 GCA_030248245.1 Trissonchulus sp. WLG1_4
CAATCTGACTGTACAACGCTGGACTGACGGCTGACATCGCAGTCAACAATCCTAATGCGGATGCAAAGAAAATACTACTTTAAGTCACATTTTCATGTTACTTATTAGTGAAGCGCAGGTTTTGTTATGTGGCAGTAGGTCCAAAATTTGGCCGCTAAAATCAAGGATCAGCTGTTCCTGAAAATAATTTTGAAGTTTAGTTGACTAGAATAAATATGTCAGTTGTCAAGTACTGTAGTCCCCGATTGGGAATTTATCACGTTATGTGTCAACTGGCACTTCTGAGGGTTACTAAGGCAAAGGAATGGGCCCCTTAACACAAAAATAATAGCCATGCCAATGTGACTTCACGGACAAATTTCGAGCTGAAAAGCGAACACATGAGCTACGCTGTATTTAAAATAATATTAATATAAATGTAGCGTGTCAGTTTCTGCACAGGCATATACTTGTCTTGTCTTTTAAAATGGTTATATGTAGATATTAGATGGAGCAACTTTTCGAAATGTCGGACATACATGCGAAACTTTTAAAGCATGTTTCAAAATAGGTTACCTATCATGGATAAAAAATTGTTTATTTTTCAAATTAATTTTTTGTGTGCTACTTTTAGGATACCGAAGTTTTCCTAACGGATAATGACACTGTCGTATTTATTTATGTAGTTCAATTTTTTTTAAAACACGTACATATGTACGTGTGGTGAAACATCCGGCTACTGGTTTTGAGCTATATAATTGGTCTTACTGAGGTAGAGGTGCCTTCTGACCTGAGTAGCCCCTCCTTAACCAATTCAATTATAGTCGATAACACAAATAATAGCACATATAATTAATAGATTAACAGACTAAATGAACAATTAATAGCTTTATAACCACAAGGTTTATATACAAAACAGTCACCGTGGTATTATAATGATACATTGAGTCAAAGTTCAACATGTTGACAATGTTCATGATTGTTGTTTGTTAAAAGTTAGCTATCACTTTCGTGGAAAAAGTGCGGGAAATACAGCACTTGGTTACATAAATTCGCCAAACAATTTGCAATATGGTAATCATAAAACATCCAAGCCAAACTCCCATTTGCCCTCCAATCAACGAAATGAGGTTATTTAGAGACTGAGGAACTTCCACTACTTCCAACAAATACATTGCGTCCGAGTGCACAGCAATCATCGCAAATTGACTGTCGTAAAATCTAAAAAAGCAATTTATGACACTATGTGTTCAGTCTAGTGAAATATACTTTATCTTTGTCCTATTCTTGCGTGTATAATCTATACACTTGTGTGCCAAGCCCGGGAATATGACTGCTAGGCGTGATGAGGTGATGAACTGGTGTGCTTCATGGGAACACAGAAAAGGACAGTATACACTTCCATAACCGGGTTGAACAAATCACGCAGTATGATACTATGAGTGGGCAACGCTGGAGGTAATGGATAAAGTTGTTGAACGGGTGGCCCGTTTGACAGGGCGGTAGGTCAGTTATAGACTTAGCCTCTTGTTACTTCTATTGCTAAGCCCGTGGCGGCTGCTGTCAAGTTATTTGATTTCCATTAAAACAAACATAAAGGTGTTGCGCCGTACGTACAGAGATGGTGTGTTTCAAGATGCTGTTCTTGCAAAAAACTGTTCTTGTTACATTATTTGAAAAATGAAAAAATTTATAAAAATTTTGCCTAAATTCAATTGCTCAGAGATTTGATCTCTTATGGTGTGATCTGTACAATCAGCCCCTTTTAGAAAAATTTTTCAGGGGCCATAACTTTTGATACAGTAGTGGTACAGTAACAATTTTAACGTCATTTGAGAGTAATTTTTAAAAGCTTTCGAATAATGGGTCACATGACCCTGTGACGTGACGTCTAACGTACGTCAAAATTTATAAAGTGAAATTTTGACGTATTTTTAGGAACTTGTGCCATCATATGATATGTCATTTGAAAGGGCTAAAAATTGTCCTTTCCAATGACATATTTTTTATCTTTCTACGATGTTCATAACCTAAGTTATGGCCATTTTTGTGGGTAAGCTCCGGAAATAACGAAGAACTACAAATGGCCCGTCGCGGAGGATTCTGGGGAGTAAAAAATAACTCCATTTTACGCCTTTTTCAACTCAAAGTCACAGCATATCTGTGTAGTATGAAGCATTAACGCTTCTTTTAGACACTTTGATGAAACAAATGGGAAGTGCCGCGTTTTCTGTAACAACGTTTAAACGTTGCTCGTAGCAACAGGCAAATAACTCCATTTTACGTAGCGTATAACTTTGGAACCAAGCCACTGCACGAGATTTCAAAGCTAAACGTCATAATGCCACACATGGTTCTAACTGATACTTCAAAATGGAGTTGACTTGTTCATTATGATTATGAAAACTGATACTTCAAAATGGAGTTGACATGCTCATTATGAATAGGATAGGATAAGTATATTAATTATTATTTATTATTATTAATTATTAATTAATATATCAGGCGAGCAAGAATGCGCTTCAGTTGAGCTACAAGATGGACTTAGATGGACCGTTACCAGAGACTCAGAGAGCATGTGTTGGAACAAGTAAAAGATATAGTTAGGCACTGGCAAGCATAGCATCGAGCATATATAGCAGAAATATATAGCATATATATCGAGCATCCAGTATAGCTAGCCAACGATGATCACAAAGAACAAGGGGGAAGTTTTCAAAATTATAAGACAAACATAAACCTAGTGAAAAAAGTGAAGTGCGACAGGGTGAAGGTATGTCACCTATTTGGTCTGTAACCAGAAAGGACATTCATTACCTCAGAGTGCCAAAAGAACAAAAGGCCAGCTAATACCAAGACTTCGGTATTAATTTGCTTCAAGACACCAGGCAAATCAACCGATTCACAAATTGGCCCGGTCTCTGTAAAAACACACACAACACTGTGTAACAAACTACAACATTTGCTGTCAAGAAAATGATGGTGTTGTTCAGGTGCCGGAATTGCATCAGATCTGGACTAAACTAATGAATGAGTGAGTTGGTGGGGTTAGATATTGCACAGTTCCCGCGAAGCCAACAAGGTATGTGAGGTACAAGGTACAAGGTAACAACGGTATGTGCTGCTTGCTATCCACCACTTTACTAAATACTGTCAAGCATACGTGATTCAGAGTTTAATTTCGAAATCCGTCATGAAAGCTGGAAAGCAGTTTTGAATGGTGGCGGGTTTCCCAAAAAAATTTCTAATGAACCAAGGACGGAGCTTTACTTCGGGCAAGCTTAGCCAATTTTGTCGGACGGAGTCAAATACGGAGTACTAACAACTCAAGTACCGAAGTACCTCAAGAAAACGTAGTTACGGAAAAAGTGATGTACCCGCTAAAAAGTAGTTGATGATCCGTTTGCGTTGGACAGGTATCTTCATGAAGCTTTTTCAGCTTGCCTCCTCCTTAGTCAATTACTAGAAAGGCGCTGTAAGAAACTGCATGTCAGTGAACCGTAAATTTAAAAGAATGTTTGTCAAGAGGAATAAAATGAACAACTGAGTTGCAAGCAAGCTTTTAGTAAAGGCAGAGTCAAACTAAAGGACTCGAACGTGGGGATGTGGTTTATGTCTGCGACAGATGTCGCAGGGTGGGTTCGGTCTTCAGACTGCTACAGATTTATCTCCAACAATGGCCTTGTGTGAACATTAGGTTGGAGGTCTTAAATGGCATGTACTGAGTACATTGTGCCGGTGCCCGGTACCCGAACAGAGGGCCTATTCCTTTACCGAGTTATAGGGTTAATTATAATCGGACTAAACAGTTTAAAAATTATGCTGAAAAATGCCATTCCAAACCCTTCAGATTAAACGGACTTAACTTTTAACTTAACTTAGCGAGAGTGTCACACCTTTTTCCTGCCGCCACCTCAGTGGCGGCAGGACTTTACATTACTTTTCGTTTTGTAATTACATGTGTGCATTGTTCTGCATCAAAATACGGTTAAAGTATCGGGTTATATAATAAGCATAGGGCTTTGTTAACTTTGAATAGAAAAATTGAAATGTTTTGATTTAGGTTTTGAAATGTTTTGACTTACTTTGATGAGTTCTTTTTTGCCGAAAAGTGCCCATCCAAGGAGGGGGGACAACCACGTTTTTTCCACTAATAATTTTTTGATCGTTCCGTTTTGTATTTGAACTAATCAGATAATGATAAATTAATTCGAATAATTAATACGTTGCAAGTGAAAACCTAGCCCCCTCATTCTCTAAAGCGGCATTGCATAAGTAAGTGTGAGATAGGGCCGTTACAGTATTTAAAGGGTTTTACGAAAGCTCAGCATTGGCCCAGTAGCTCAACTGGTACAGTGCTGGTCTGCAAATCCAATGATTGGTGGGTCATTCCGATGAAGAGGCTTTCTTTCTTCCAGTAAGAACCCCCTTGCTGTCTTGACATGACGAGGCGTACGAGAACTAATTAATTAATTACAACTTAGATATAATAATAAATTGCAAGTTTAGAGTGTGAACGTAGTAGCCCCCTTCTCTAAAGCGGCATTGCATAAGTAAGTGTGAAGTAAGAAAGGCCCCTTAGAGTACACGAAGGGATTTACGAAAGCTCAGCATTCCCAGTAGCTCAAATGGTAGAGCAATGGTCTGCAAAACCAGAGACGGGTGGTTCGAATCCCAATTGAGTTCCGATGAAGATGCTGTCTTTCTTCCAGTAAAAACACCTTGCTGTCTTGGCATGGCGAGACGGAATAAAATATAGGTAATATCTAAGCTTCTATTTAAAATATCCTACTCTTGGCCTCGATTGAATTTTAGCTTAATAGGTTTTATTTAAATTAAGGTTTGTAAGCCAAAAATGGTTGACCTTGATATTTTTTCAAGTAACCTAATAGGCTTAATTTTAATTTTTTAAGTTTAATTTCAAGATAAAATTTGTTCTAGTAGTTACTTCAGCAGTTAGAATCAGACGCTTAACATTTCTAATTTTATCAAAGAAATAGTTTTAGCCCTACTTGATAGTGACACCATCGTCCATGTTATGTTTCTGCTTATGCGCAACAATTTCTTAGAATCAGTTGTTTAGAGTCTGTTTGTGTGATTAAAATAGTAAATGTCTGACCAAAAAATGTGCGTGGCGAAATTCAGAGTTTTACTGAGCCTAAACCATTGGAGATAGACCCTACAATGTATACATTTTCTGAAAGCTCTTTTGCAGGAGAATTCAACTAGAATTTAAAAATTTTAAAATTTTTTTAAAAGTTTTAGAATTTGTTAATTTTTTACAGAGTGTTTGCATGAATGAAAGTTGCTGCATATGATAATGCATATGATGATATCTTAAAAAATTTCTTTTTCACTCAGAACTAAAAATATGATATATCTTTTTCAATTCTGCAATTGGCCAAAAACCTGCAAAAATGCGGTAAATATGAGGAGAATCAAAAAATTTAGAAAGAAACCTTAAATTGAGATATTGTATTGACTATTGAGATATTGTATTAATGTAGCAGGAGGTTCAAAATTACAGGCATTAACAATAATTTTTACTTAGCCTTCACATAAAAGTTTGTTAAAAACTGTTGGGGAATAATTGTATGTGTTCAGGAATTTGTTGGCGGCAGGACTAAACTTTGTAAAAGTTCGTATGTGTCAAAAGCAGAAATTCACTATAAAAGTTTGCATGAAAATCCTGCTTGTTCTATATGGCACTTTTATGTTCTTTTGGCATAAGAAAAATGGCCACAGTGAAATTTTTGTTATGTAATCTCATATGAAACAAGCAGCAGTTTCATGCAAATTTTTTAGTAATTTTCAGCTGTCAACAATCAGTACTTACACTAAGTTTGTCACTGCCGCGTAAAATTCTCGAATACTTAACTAAAGGCCTATTCACACGAGGGCGCATGAGCGGGCGCATTGCATGGCGTACGCCATGGCGACGCCATGGCGCATGAGCGGGCGCATTCTATTTTCACTTTGCCTGCTGCATTATTTCACACAATGCAGTATGCAAGTGTGCGTGTGTGCGCGCTCATGCGCTATGGCGTGCGCCATACAATGCGCCATGGAGCAAAATGCGCCCTCGTGTGAATAGGCCTCTAGTTTTTTCAAAAATGTTTCAAAATTTCAATTCGGCGAATGCTCTAGTAATAAAATTTCTGGTTATTTCACAAAAGTATTGAAGTCAATGTTGATTAAGTTATAATTTTGGGAACATTATTTATGCCAGACATGTTGTCGCCCCTTTCTTGACTGAAATTGAAGACCGAAATTTATGTTTTGGATTAGGTACTGTCAACGTTTTGTTAAAAAATGACAACAGCGCAACATCACATCGAAATTATGGCCAAGGGGGCATCATAAACTTAACTTCAGAATCCTACCTTATAGAATACTAACTATGAAAATTTGCTTTACAGCTATATATACATAACTTATACAATAATTAAATAACTATTGATAAAACTGTATTACGGTTTTTATCCAATTGTTAACAACTTTTAAAAAGAAGCCCCCGACAAACAAAACCTTGAACACGCAAATCATGCAAACTGCTTCGTGGTCATTTTATGCCAAAAAGCAGTATAAAGGCCTGCCGTCGCTGAGGCGGCGACAGGAATAAAAACGGATTTATTGAAAGTTGAGACCCGAAGTCAATCACTGACTGCTATACCACGTCTCAAACAAACTTGTGTAGGCATGACTTGACTTTTTTAATTATTTTAAACAACAGAGAAGTTAGCCAGTGGTCCCTTTGAATGGAAATCACATTCTAACCAAATTTCAATTAATATACTATTAAATCAAAAAATTTCTCCTTAGTACATCAAGCCCTATCTACATTGCAGCGTAAAGGGTGCAGCTGCAAGTGGTCATTACATTTTTGAAAAATAATTGACGGCAGATCCTGGTATGTCGAAAATACTGGACTGAGTTCTGAACGACCACAATTCACAAGGTGGCACTTGAAAACAATTTCGAATGCAATTTTCCATTGTCCAAGAAATATGACTATCGTTCATGTTGGTGTAGCAATCCAATAACTGTAATAAAATAAACGAATAGCAAGATACATGTTAAGGTGGTATGAATGTTCTCGACAGTTCTGCAGGAATGAAAGTGGACTGCTTACAATACAACCAATGAACAATTAACAATATTACTAAATTTATTATAGTGGAAACTTCAAACTACATATGACTAAAAATCGACGAAATTTAGGTTGTAAATGCTGAATACTCGGAAGACTGATGCTCACTGACTTTCTTTGAAATAACTTCCGCTAGTTAAAGTACATAAGACACGTAGCTTTCATAACTTTTAGTGGTAGTTTGTTTTAGCCAGCCACTGTCTAGCACTTAACTTTGCCAAAGCATGCTTCGTGATTACATTTACCTGATGAGGCGAAAAAGGTTTTGATGGTTGTTCCAGTTGGAAGTTGCAGCCACAACTTTGGTATTCCAACTGTTCTTTGCACTGATTTTCGCAATCAGGCGTCGACTCAATTTCAGATTTGCAATGCAATCCGTGTCCCGGGACCCTTTTCACTTTGGATACTTGAACAGTTACGCGGTTAATTTTTGTAGGCACTGCATGCAGCATAGAAGACAAAAATATTTTCCCTCCTCCAACGTCATTGGTGTGGCTTATCTCTAGCGAATAGCCCAAGCTAAACAATTCCCCTACATTGCTTAGCACTCTTTCCTTAAGTTTATTAAAGGTAGACATATTTCCCGGCAAAAAGATATCGAAGCGTTGACTTCCTGAGGTGGAAGTGATGTTTCCGGCGAATTTATGGCAAAGTCCAAATTTCGGAGTGAGAATCGGAACTGTTAACGAACAACAGTTTGACAGAAACACTTCTTGTGTCATACACAAACTGATAATATCTTCGCACCGAATTCCATACTTGTATACAAAATCAACTGTACTGTTGCCCGCCAACTGTTGGAACGATTGGTAAACATTCTGTTTTTCCTCCTCCAAAAACTCTAGATTGTACACCGACTCGGGCATGGAGTAGCCACGGCCGATGACTTTCAGCAAAACGTCCAGGTCCGTCAAACTGCTGTTGTATCCGCTCTCTTTGATGGCTGTGAAATTGCAGTAATAGTTTCCAGGCGGACAGACGGTTAAGGCCGGCATCGGCAGAGTTATATCTCTGACTGTTGAGGTGCTGGTCATTGGCTTGCTGCTCAGGTAGTCGCGGACATTGCAGGAACACTGGAACAGTATCATCGCCACAGCCAGCATCACAATCACCAGCCACAAAACCTAAGGCCGGCATCGGCAGAGTTATATCTCTGACTGTTGAGGTGCTGGTCATTGGCTTGCTGCTCAGGTAGTCGCGGACATTGCAGGAACACTGGAACAGTATCATCGCCACAGCCAGCATCACAATCACCAGCCACAAAACCTAAGGCCGGCATCGGCAGAGTTATATCTCTGACTGTTGAGGTGCTGGTCATTGGCTTGCTGCTCAGGTAGTCGCGGACATTGCAGGAACACTGGAACAGTATCATCGCCACAGCCAGCATCACAATCACCAGCCACAAAACCCTGCTTTTGGTTTTGCCATTTTCCATCTGGCTGATGGCATGCATATCAATGGCAGTCTCAGACATGGTCCAGTTTAAACACCCAAGGCCAATTCCAGAGTCAACCGGTATGAGCAAATGACAGCGCACCTGTTAAATACCCCAGCCGAAATCGGAACTAACCGGAATGTTCGCATTTAGTACCAAAAGTTGATAAACAGCCTATATGACCTTCATTATTTTAAATATAACCAATCCTGAAGCTATGTAGGTGGAATGGTAAGGGTATGCATGCATTTAACGGTGCCTCACCAGTTATAACCTGTTACTGGTGTTTATGAAAAGGTTCAATGTGATTCAATGTCAAAGTTTGTAAACAAATTTAGAGCTGCACCGTTGTTAGCAGTTGGAAAACAATTACCTAATTACATTACTAAATT